>OMNW01009789.1:46696-61541 GCA_900303245.1 Selene dorsalis | reverse complement strand
TCTTGAGCTGAGGATCCAACATGGCCACCGGAGGCCTGTTACATCACCACGGTTTGTTTTGTTTATTTAGTTCCTTTAGTTCAACATCACTGCATCTGAGGAGAGAGAGAGAGAGAGAGAGAGAGAGAGAGAGAGAGAGAGAGAGAGAGAGAAAATGCTAGATTTTTTCCCCTATTTTCTAGTATTTTGCCAGTTTTGTGCACTGCTTTCTTTTTTGAAGTTATGTAAAAATCTCAGGTGGATATCTGCAAAAGGAGGGTACAGGCGACCACATCCACATCTGGAAGAGAAAGTGCTCCCATGGTGTTACACAGTTGGTGTTTCAGCTGTAAGAGTTAATCAGAAACAGTTGATGTGCCTTGCTTGTGGGTAATTCTGTGGTAGTAAAAGGATGGAAAAGCTGTCTTATTCACTTCACCCACTTCATGTTTTTTTTTTTTTTTTCCTCAGCTGGTCCTGGGATTTCAACCAACACTTCTTCTGCTTCCTTTGCAGAGAGTGTGGTTCATAACTTTGCCTGTAGCTTCCTATAAAATGTAAATTTTACAGTCAAAATAAATCTAAATAATCTCAATTACAGTTTATTACTCACAGCTCTGCCTCGTGCCTCTGGTACAGCATTTGTCAGCACTTGTGTCGGAAACATGCTTTTAAATGGTCTAAAATAACTCGCAAGCCTTCTTTTGATAATGCTGATTGTTCAACAGCAACGGATTACGCGGTCTTAATGTGGTTGGAGATGTTAGCTGTCCCCTAGAGGCTAATGTTCCTGGGAGGAGAATGAGCATCTGTCCTTTAGCTTTCCTAATCTCTATTTAACCAACCCCCCCCTCCACTGAAAGATATCTATAGTGAAATCATGTATTTACATTTTCCTCTGCCTGCACCAGCTGTTTTCTGTCATCTTGTCTTTGTTTCATTCTCTCTCTCTGACTCTCTGTGCATCCCGCAGTTTGTTAACCCTGTCGATAAACAATCTCTCAGCACCACGGTCACACTTCAGCATTTGTCACGAGAGAATGCTTCACATTTTACCCCCACGATCTCTGTGCCCTGAGGCCATTTCTGACATGGCTGCAGTCATTTGCTGTAGCAGGGAGGCCGTATGAGATGTGTCACTGTGATGGCACGGAGCAGTGCTGAGTTTGTGTGCATCAGACACAGAGGGTATAGTTTGCAGGCCTGTGAAGGGCACAAGAGCCAAGATACAGCAAGTCCAGCAAAAGAGGACTGAGGGTACTTCCTCTGAAAGGAAATCAAAGTTAAAAGAATGATAAAAGTGCAGTTTCCTGCCAGCTGGTTTGTGTTCTGTACAGAAATCCCATTCTTCCTCTCAGCTTTTGCTGAGACAACAATTGGTCCACTTCCTGTTTTGGTAACTGTGACACTGAAAACCCTGTCTCTGGGAGGCGGTGCACTGTCATATTTACCATTAGGCAGGTGAACTCACAGCTATTCCCGTATTAAATGTTGAAATATGATGAAGCAATTGCGAAAACACTGAATACATCATCAGGAGAGAGCTGTATGAAGACAACATGCCATCTATACTGACTTAGTGTCAGCTTAACCCAAGTCAAAACATCTAATTTAGCTTGCTTTAGGTGAGGCTAAGCTGACACTAAGTTGTCCCCTCTCAAATGGATTTTGCGCCTCCTATCTGATTAACCCTTTTTTAACCCCCAGACTCATCTAAAATATGTTGGATGTTTATTTTCTATTAGCTCAGATTTGAAGAGTTTCTTATATAATAGTTGAATATGAATCTTTTTTCTTGCCACACCACTGAGCCAGCACTGTAAAATGCAGGCTGGGTTTAATAAAAGAAAATAAACAACAGTGTTTGGGGCAGTTGTTCGTCACATTGCTTCATGTAAGCATGCCTTTGCAGCATGAGAATAACCAGGCCAGCACTCATTTTAGAGTCTAGTGTGCTCATGTTTTATATCACCTCAGCATAAATCTCTTTTAAAATATAACATTTTACTTCTCTACTGAAAATTCATGTGCTTATGTAGCCAAACATCTACTGAAAATCAAGACATCAGACTTTTGATTGATCAGGGTCATGCTGAAGAATAATGGTGACAATACAAGGAACTACTTGTACAATAGCAACACTTTGCTTTGTGTTCTGAAAACAACTACAGTGTCATGAGGGTCAGCTGCCATGCACTGAGGCCTCAGGAACTAGAACAGGATGGTTCGCTTTCCAGTGAGAGAGGAGGGAGGGATCAGGGGTTCAAAGGTCAGATTGTCACTACAGCATGATGTCCTGTTAGCACATCAGGGCCAGGGAGCTATGTTAGCTCATACTAAATGCTAATGTTCTCACATGCAACCATTTCTGCTATAAACCATATGCGATAAAATATCATCATACCGTCCCAACTATACAAAAAATCCCAGTATGTGTCATATACATACATAGTTGAACACTATTGTTTTTTATGTTTGCTTATTTTGAATTTGTAAAATGTCTCCACCACAAAGAAGATAATTGTGTATTATTTGAGTAATGTTACTAGATATGCAGTGATTTGTCAATTAATCAATTAGTTGGTCATTGGTTGATTATCAGAGCATTAATTGGCAACTAATTTGACAATCAATGAAATCTTGCTGTTTTTCATGTGTGATTTTTGCTGCATTTCCTGGTTTAACAACATCGTAAATTGTATATCTTTGGTTTTGAACCTGTGGTTGGATAAAAATGGGATGGACTCTTTTCACCATTTTATTATTTACTATCACTAATTCAATTCTTGTCTTATTCTGTGTTCTTGTTTATTTAAGAAAATAAATAATAGTGATAATGATTGCAGATGCAGCAGTTTGGATTCTGTTTACTGGGCCTTTTGGAGCTTGTTTTCCTTTTTCTCTCTCACACTGATTGCCAATGCCTGACAATTGAAGGTAATTGGAATTTAAACTACATGATCAAGGTACTTTACAGATTTAACAAACACTTTACATGAGGAACATTATTGTCTTGACCCTAGCAGTTTCGATAAGCATGTTTCTCTCCACAGTAACTCGTTAGTGAAGTGAGGAAGGTAGAGGGTGCAGCGACTTCAGAATGAAGAGGATTGTCACATATGAAACCAGCAGACTCATACATACACATCAAACTGGCAACCAAATTGAATGCTTATCTCTGCTTGTTCATCGGTATGTGGTCAAACTAATTGCTGCCCATAACCGCACAAATTCTTGACACACATGAGCAATAGCTATTCTTTTGAGACATGAGACTGACTTACAGAGAAGACGGACAAGCAGACAGAGACACTGTGAAGCTGCGAAGCCTGGCACACAGGACTGGATTTGGTGTCAAGAGATCAGGGACTGACACTGCTGGCTTTGTGTTGCGCTTGAATGGGCACCTTAGGGAGAGACTGTGGCTCTGAATGGGCACCATTGGGGAAAGCCCTAGTGGTTGGAATGGAGTCTGGTAATTAATGCAGTCATTGTATGTCTGTAGGATCTGCTAGACAGAGAGGTCAGGAAGGCAGGCCTGTATTGTTCCCCCAGCAGGACCCTCACTGCATCACAGTTGTGCGTCAGACTCAAGTATGTTTGGAGAGAGCTTTGGATCTTACAGAGAAAAAAAAGAGTTACAACAACAAACCACAAAGACAGTCCCATAAAGTCTGTTTGTCTAAATGTCAACATATAGACTATAGGGGCCTCTTCTGTGGTTTTGATTTTGTAACAGCTCCTTCTCTCTTGCTTTGTGTGTTTTTGTGTCTTGAAGTCCTTCTCTGGCAGGCTACCCAGGAGCTACAAACCTCTCAGGAATTAGGATTGTGTTGACCAAACATTTTTGGTCAATCTGTATTTGCAAGGGGGTGTGTGCTCCGTAGAAGATGGATGGCAAAGCAGAAGATTACATGCCTGTTTGGTTGACTGAGTTTGTGAATTAACTAGAGGCAGAAGTAGCTATAATAATGGAACCAACAAAAAAGGGTTTGATTGAGGAAAGGCATTATTAAGAGCAGCAGAAAATATACTCAGCTGTGCTTAATTTGAGGTATCAAATTTAAGGATGAATGAACCCGTGACCACCCACTGGTCAGCTTGCATGGTAGCACTATGTAGAACATTCATGGTATGCTACTACTATGAGACGTTATATGAATACGAACATGTAATGTATCAGCGGATAAGACTCTTGACTAAATAGTTAAAGGGATAGTTCAACATTCTGGCAAAATCGCCTGCAGTCCCTATAACACAATCTGTCAAAACTCATCAAATACACAATCCAACAACTCCTACACGCTCTCGTGGACAAGTTGTGACCTGCACATTCACCACGCTATGAAATAATAATGTAATGGTATTAGACAGAGTTGTTTGAGGCAAATGCATAGCCAGAACTACATTCCAGACATGACTGCTGGGTGGAGTGATTTCAAAAGTGCAAGTAGTTCCAAGTATTTGCTTCATGTGTTGTAATGTTATATAATTATACATGATAATTTCATAGCGTGGTGAATGTGCAGGTCACAACTTGGACACTGGATTGTGTATTTGATGAGTTTGATGAGGGACAGTGGACAGGGGACTTGTACTGCAGCTCGTGTCTCAAAACAACGTGCACTGATAATTAAAGGTAATGAACCTACTTCTATGACTATGGGGATTATGGCAATAGGCGAATTTCCCAAAATGTTGAACTATCCCTTTTTAGAATAATATAATGAACTTGCTGCTGAAATGTCAGCATAAGAATGAAACATACTTATTAATTAAACTATTATATTTACATAATTTTCTACTGCTTTAATCTGTTCACTCTAAAGTTTAATAGTAGGTCTTGGTAAATATTGATTTTATTGACTGAATAGTGACTGTGCCTTTATTTATTGTAAAAAAAAAGAAAGAAAGGTTTTCTGTCTCTCCTCTCTATCTGTATGCAGTGTGTCGGAAAGTTTCTGGCAAGGATGAGGGCTGGGGGGAGGTGCACCATGGGAATGTTTTTACAGGGTAACCCCTGATCTTCCTTCCAGTCGCAGCGAAAGGCTCTGAAGGCCCTGCATCTGTCTCTGCTCTAACACTCACTCAATCAGGTTACCGACAGAGACTGAGAGTAGAGACTGCCGTGTAAACAGATAAGGCTTATCAGGGATGCTGGAGACACACTGTATCAGACAGCTTGCCTCTTCCACAGTGTCACAGCAGCAAGCGACTATCCTGACTGTGAAAAACAGCTGCGGCCACTACCTGTCAACATATTTTATTTTTGGGGAGTTATAGAGAGAAAGAGACTTTATAATGGCAGTGCTGAGGAACCATATAGGGCCATAGGTCCAATATAGCATTGACGGCGAGTGACTCTGAGATTAGCAACACACGTGCTCAGTATATCCAGGACAGTGCTGTACAGAAATACACACACACGCACACACCCACTTACATACACATACACGTACACATTTATAAGCGTTACATGCAAGAGACAGACAGCAGTAGTTTGAACTTCCTGTAGCAGATGAGGAGATGTTTTGTGCACCTCTGTATGCCCCAGTCTGCCACCCAACCTGCTCTTGTCATTCACTGGCCTGGTAACCTAACTCTGTAGTGCAGCTGCACAGCTCATTGGGCTTAGTGGGACCATGGATAAGTCCAAGGCTAGAGAGAGGGCAGGGGGGGAAATTCACACCCACAGCCCCACTTAGCATTAGCCCTTAACACTCGGTAAATATGGTAGGTGTAGGAGTATGGTTAACTTATCCTGCATCTGTGAAAAGAGGCAGCTTTAGTGTCAAGCTGGTGTGTAGATGGAACTGAGCTTCTGGGTTCAACCAGGGCAAAAGCCAAGGCCCAGTTGGCCCGTACTTTTGTTTTCTATGAATGAAGCATGAAGAGAGAGAAAGGATCCTGTCAAAAACATCAGTTTTAAAACAAGGGAGTGTTATTGGTATGAAGAAAAACACCCACATGCCTGACTCTCAGGGGTATCCATCATTCATCCAAGAACATGACACTGAGATCCGTGGCCGATTAGAGAATCTGGGTTGTGGAAATCTAGGAATCTGGGAATAGGGTTTTGGCAAAGTGCACGCTGGCATGGTGATACGCCTCTGCAGCTGTCTTGGACACGAATGACGTAGGTCTGTTACTGAGGAAAAAAACTTTGAGGTACACACACATGCATGCACATTCACACATGCCCGTGCACTGCATGTCTGTATTGCCTCCATAACAAGCCTGCTAGAAAACAAAACTCAGGAGTGAGATGAGAAATTACTGTCTGGGCACCAGTGAAATCTCATATTTATAAATAAATTTCATTATTCTACAGGGAAAAATAAAACATAGTCCTTGTTTGAACATTGAAATCATCTGCTTGCACCAGCACATATCACAACAGGCCCCCACCACCAGTTTATCAAAACAACCAGAAATTGCAGGTCACCAGATTTCATTTGTAAGCACTAACATCATTAAATATGACTTAGTTGAGATTTGTTTTAATCTAAATCAACAGTTCGGCATATTGTCATGTTAACGGAGCCAGTTTAAGTTTTGCCAAGCTGCATTGTTTCATACAACTGCTAAATGTTTTATAGTCTTTCTCCTTAGCTGAGCTGCAATATAATGTCAAAACCCAGAAACCCATGGATGTCAGTGGGTAGTAAAATCAAAAAGCCAATGTTATTCAACTGATAAAAGGGAAATCTGGGACATTTCTACGATCTTTGGAAGAAGCTAGCAATTGTTCCTGCGTTGTAGTTTTTTTTTGTTTTTTTTTAACTTTTGATTCATTTGCAAGGGACAAATACAAATAAACTTGTTGCCATAACAACTTTATGGTGGAGTATACTGCTCTTGTAAATGTGCTTCAATGGTTTCTCAGCACTGATGAAATATAAAAACAAAAAGTACCTTTTTTGATGGCTCAGCCTCTCCACTTATCTACATGGGTAATAACTGTGGGATGTTTTATCTGTCGTGCAGCTGTCTTGATTTACCTTCTCCCTGCGTGATATCTGGGCCTGTCAAAGAACAGACTAAACATAAGTAATATGCCTGGTATCGTTAGGAGACTTGACTTAAATCTTGACCCCTGTTCTGTTTTAACATCATCACAAAAAACAGTTTGTGTGTGTGTGCCATTGCCTAGAATCAATCTCTTCCAGTAGAAGTACACACACACAGTGTACTTTGCTGCCAAGCAGAGGCCATTTCCTAGAATGAACTATTTTGGCGTCTCTGTGGGGCTGGAAATGGACTTGTGGTTATTCTGTAAAACAGTTGGAGTGGTTGTCCTCTCAAAATCCTCCTCTCTGTATAATGGTGAGATAACAAACACATTTATAAAGACTTGTGACCTCAGTGGTTAAACCTAGAGACCCACAAGGGAAAAACATGTAACCCTAAGCATCACTGCTAACTTAAAAATATTTATTTAGGTCATTTCAAATTCAGTACTGTCCACCTTATATAGACAGCACTCGTAATATTTGTTGCACTGACTCAGGCCCATGAAATATTGCTCTTACATAACTGAAGTTTTCAGATAGCTGTGGATTCGATTATATGCCAATCATGGTTTCACATAAACTTCTCTTAGTCTCAGTCCTCTACCACCTCTGCTGCCTCCCTAACACATTACACCTGAGAGAGGATAAATGCGGCCGTAGACTGTGCCACAGCGGAAATGCCTCACGAGCATATTTAGACCTGGAAACAACTGGGATGTGCTATTGTGAGTAAACCACTTTTTATAGTCCAATGAAATGTCAAGCATATATGAATAGGCAAAAATAAAGAGCTTCTAGAATATGAAACCTTTTATAAGAATAGCAGCCTGAGCCACATGGGTGCGGTGCAGGTTCAGATGAGTACTAGCTGAGTGAGTGACTGACTGACTGACTGACTGACAGGGGATCGGAAACTTCGAGAGATTTCCTCACTAATATTAGAATAATGCTTCAGTGACAATAAATGCATAAATGCATTTGCATGTTATTGGTTTATTACAGTTTATTTGCCAGTGTGTAATCTATACTGTATATAGCTGGCACCCAGTCATTAGAAAGTGTCACAAACAGCATCAGGTGACTGAGTAACCGGATATAAATTTTTAAAACCTTCAATTTCTGTTAAAGTTGTCACCAAAGTTTAGGTAGATTGTATCATAGAAATATTACATCTCGCATTACTAAATGAGCAGCAGTATTTGTTTGAAATTATGGACTAATAATTGTTATTATTGTTGGCATTATTAGATTATGCGTAGAGCTGAAACCTTTCCTGGCTTCAACAATTTCTGACTGTCGGATGGACAATACACAATATTTGATAGCATCACACCGGGCTTTAAGAAAGTCTCATTGAAATTTATGACCTTGCTTTTGTACTCTGTGTGTGTCTGCGCATTAAAGTTATATCCATTGGATGAATTCACACATGCATTTCTGTGGTTCTCAGTGGAAGTATTAGTGTGCGTGTGCAAGGTGTGTGTGATTGCGGTTATGTGCAGTACATGATTGTGTAATGCTGCGGTTTATATTTAGAGACAACTGTACAAGACAAGAATGCTTATCTCAGCAGTTGTAGATGTGGAGCGGTGAGGCAGAAGTACAAGGCAGTTACAAGCCACGGTGATCTCCACCATTATGTCTAACATGCACGCACTGAGTCACTGTTGTTTGAAATATTTAACTCAATATGTAGTTTGGTGGCTACACATACACTTTTCTTCTCTGCCATAACAGGTTGGAGACATAACTGTGAAACCCTGTAGCTATAGGCATCACAGTGTTTGTGCAAACGAGGGGTTTAAGGCCAGTGAACCACACATTTTGGGGGTGTCAGCTATATCGAGGGAAACCAAACCATATGATTAATAGATACTCAAATACTATTATGAAATGTTCAGGAAATATTTCCTTGTCGTGCCGTTGAGAAGGATCAGACATGACTGATGCTTTGATCTTTTTTGATGTTTCACAGAGGAGAACCAGGTTCTCAGGTTTAAACCACATCCAGGCCTTTCCCCCCATGAAGCATTCATCAAACCGCTAAGGCTAGCACGCTAACTGAAAGCACATTAAAGCAATTAGAAGTCTTATCAGAAATGCTACGGTTAATGAGCAAACCAAACAAAAACTCCAAAAGACTCAAAGCTAACTTTGTGGACTGAACCCCATCCGCTCTATCTGTAAGTCTATCTCTTTCTGAATTGCAGCCAAACCAAATACAGATCCTGAGATGAGGACACAAGAGGAGAGACACAGATATGCGCACGGACACATTCGTGCTCGCTCACGCACACACGGGAAGTGCAATACACAACAGGTTTTTTTTGGGGCTGGTTTGGTGTTCTTGTGTTGCTTTCTGAGTGATGTCCTGGGGGATGCGGGGAGGCAGAGCGGGGCCTGAGCTCCTCCGCTGCTCCTTTGTTTACACTGATGGTTTCCAGATGCTAGCTAGTGATCGGAGCGCTACGGAACGCTGGGGAGCAGCCCAGCAGTTTGGGGCCTGTGCCAGCAGGCCAGGATTAAGGCAGCTCTATCTGGGATACTTAAAAAAAACAAAGCTTTGCCTACTAATAACTATTGTTTCACTTTGTATGTCCTAAATACAAGTGTCAC
Organism: Selene dorsalis; assembly: GCA_900303245.1. Taxonomy (NCBI): domain Eukaryota; kingdom Metazoa; phylum Chordata; class Actinopteri; order Carangiformes; family Carangidae; genus Selene; species Selene dorsalis. The sequence continues at coordinate 51,933 of OMNW01009789.1, read as the reverse complement.
AGTCATCAGCATTTATTGGAGCGACACATGCAGTGCCCAATGACGTCTTAGATCATTAAGTGTAATTATTAGCCACAAAATATAGACTTGGATTAATTGCATCTGACTGTAATTAACATATTTGTTTCTTTAAACAGGCTCCAGCCAAGCCTTTGTTCTGATGCTGATTGCAAAGAGAGATTTTGCACCCTATAATTTCCCTCCCCAACTTGTTTTTTCTGTAGCAGCCTGAGTATATTGTCTGTCTCTTCTGTGCTGCTCCGTTCTAGGGAAATTGTTTTTTATAAACAGAGGTGCATTGTGCTCGAGAGAGGGCAAATCTATCACTTAAACAGCACACCTGTTCCTCCCGTCACTTTCAGCCTCAGCCACTTTTCTTTACAGGCATTAGAAAGAGACAGCTGCACCAGCAAAGAAGCCGTGCAGAGAGAGAGAGGTGAGAAAGATGGCAGGGAAAAAGAGAGAGAGACGCACAGAAAACAGTGGCTGTATTTAGAGCTTGTAGTGCATGGTGGGAGTGATAAATAGTCCCCATAATGCACCTGGCTGAGGTTCTGGCATGGGGTCGGGGCTGTTTAGTCCAGCAGCGGAAACAGCCAATAAAAAAATGCTTGTTCTGTGTGCAGTGGGACACAGCTGAGGTGGTGACAGTGTCATTCTTGTGAGAGACTTGAAGCAGTGGCCATCTGCATGCCCTCACTTGGCCCTCAGTTCTGACTGACAGGCTGAGCACTGCATCCTCAGATCGTTACTCTGTAGCTGCTGTGATGTCAGACAGCATGAGTAGTGATGCTCAAGTTAATATGAGGATTTAAGTCAGGAGGAGTTTATGCGAAAATAGACAACTCCTCCTGAATGACTAGGGTCAATGGGTTCTTTTCTTTCCTCTTTATTTCTTTTTTCAAGGAATCAAGGGGATAGAAATACCACAAAAGATACTGTAATGTGTGAAGATATGTGGCATCTGCATATTTTTCATGTTTTACATCTGAGCTGCCTTGATGTGGTCAAAGCAAACCAAACAGTGCACTGAGAGTTGTTTCGCAAGTATTATTTGCCCCAAATGACCCGACAACCGTCTCCACCAGACTGTCTGGTGTGGTCAAACAAACAACCTCAGCTGATTCCTTTACTAGTGCATTTCTCTTTGCTGAATGGGAGGCTCATGTTGTGAGTCACTGACCTGTCTTCCTCTCTCTGATCGTGCAGCTTAACGGTGCGGTGATGGGAACATCAAATCAAGCCAAAGAATCTCACATTATCATGAAGAACATCGAGTCTCAAGTCAAGAAGAACCTTGGCTTAAAGATGAAGTCTTACTTGAACATTCACGTGGGAAAATAAAGAGCACAGTTGTTTCCTGAATGTTGCACTTCATGCTTTTGTGTTTTTTTTCCTGCCAGACCAGAAAAGCGGGTGCATATATTTACTACCAACCATTTTCCAAAGCCTCAGTGTTGGTTTTCCCACCAAACCATTTGCATAAAAACTCAAGTTTCACTGTCTGTCAGCTACATGTGGACCCCAAATCAAGTGTACTGTAGGTAGATATCTCATCTAATATGTGGAGTATGTGCAAAATCCCATATCCACAACCTTGAAAGTAGTGGTCTCTAGAATGATTTCTTTTAGGTTTGGCTTGGAGAGGACATCTAATATTAAACCAAGGCTAACCTATCCTGTTGTCTGAGACAGGAGGATTAAGGGTTCAGGTTTTTGGGTGAGTATACAGTCTAGTGTCTCTCCACTGGTCATTACTCTCAGCCTGGAATGTGAGATCAACACAAATGCACAATCACCTTTAGGGCCTTAGACAGTGGTCTGGACCAGATTTTTCCAATGGTCAGTAATAGACAGCATTTTGTGATTGAAACTAGAGTAGAATTTCAAGAGGGTTTTTGTGGCAAAATGGACACCCCCACGCCGCATATTTTCTAATCAATTTCACGGTATTACCTGAATTACCCTGAAATTTAAAGACATCGCAGTGGGCGTTGTCTAGACCGGGATCACCCACTTGAAGACACGAAAAAGTCAGAAATCCCCCTGCAGTGGTGCACATGCCTCAAATTCCTCATATCACTCCGTTCATACAACATATGTCTTTAAAATCAGCCCCCCCAAGTGAAATGTCTACGCATTCCTCCACTTGATAATGAGTCCAATCCACTGTGGTGGTGGCCAGAGCTACAGTGGTTAGTTAACGCTGTTTTACCCCGCACCTCTCTCTCTCTCTCTCTCTCAGTTTCTCCTTCCCTTTCTCCACCCTCCTGAGAAGGGCTGATTGGAGGGTCTCTCCACAGTTGGCTTGGGCGAATGTGGGGCTTGTGGTATTTGTCCACTTTTATTTTCTCTCCCTGTGTGTGTGTTTGTGTGTGTTTGTGTGGATGTTGGAGTCTGATTTAAGAGCAGCAGGTTTTTAGACCCCCCCTTCATTACAGAGTCCTTGAAGAGCAGGAGGCTGTTTCACATCCAACTCTGATGTTAATTCCTGTTCATCTGTGTTGCTCTTTTTGTCGCCCTTTTTTGTTTTACTGTCTCTAGCACAGCTCTGTTTATTCTATTTAATGCAGTTTGTGAGCTCATTAATCCTGTGATATACGCCAAAGAATGATCTGTGTCCTTGTAGCAGGGCTAAACTCTGTGTGGGAGTAGTGCAGGAAACCGTGCGCTGAGACTTTCCGAGTTGTGTCTCAAGAGTGTACGAAAACCTGCGGATGTGGAATTTGTTGGGAGTGCGTGTGCGTCTGTATGTGCATTTGTGTCTGGGTGTCAAAGGGGAGACATTGTGTCAGTGTTTGCTTGTGCCTGTGTGTGGCCGTGTTTTGCGTAGAGATTGCATCAGTGAATGGGTGTATCACATGTGCGTCTGTGTGTATATGCTATCCATTCAACAGTTCACTGATGTGGAGTGTGTGTGTGCTATGTGAAGTCCCTGCTGTGATCTGGAGCAAAGGAGGATGTGGTCAGCTAGTTGTGGTTATCAAGCCAAACTGTCTTCTCCATTGATAATGTCCTCCACTCACACACACACACACACTGACCCTTATCTCAACACGTGCTGCTGTAGCCTCAGGGACGTAAACAAACATTGACTCAGTGAGAAAGTGATATGACAAACACTGCTGGACACTGGTTGATGGCGCAGATGCTGAACTGATTCGCCGGTTCAAAGCCTCACTTCCACATGACGGACACTTAAAAGGCTCTGAATGGTTCAAACATGTCCATTTAGCTCTCACCTTGGCATGAGCTTGAATGGCTTTATTTGTAGAGAGCAAAGGAAAACAAAACACATCCTCCCGAGCAGGCTCATCTCTAGAGTGTTGTGTGGTGCGATGACGCAGTTCCATTAAATCAGTCATTGTAATGTGTGTATGGTTAGCGTGGTTATTTTCCTGGAAGTCAAGCCTAACTATAACATTTACACAATGGTTGTAGTGTTTACAGCTGAGGTTTTGATTTGTAATCCACTGCACCAATGTAAATGGAAAGGCAGGTCCTGTATGTATATATGTATGTGAGTGTGGAAACCCAAAGCTCTCTCAGCTACTGTTATGAATCTAGCACTGTATTTCTCAGCCTGCCTCTGTTGGCAGCGGTGGCACAACAGTCTGATGTTATTGTGACATTCGGTCTGCGTGTGTCCATTAGATTGTGTGACACCAATTACGTCAGTGAAGTTTGTAAGTTTGGTTTGGTTTGGTTTGGTTTGGTTTGGTTTAGTTTAGTTTAATTTAACGACCTCAACTCTTTATCTTAGATCTCCATGAGAAGCAGTGTGTTGCAATAAGCTAACAATAACTGACCACCGTGCAAGTAAACTACTCCAGTGTACAAATAAATTCTAGTTTAAACCCAATTTGTATGTCTACTATGTAAGGCGTAGTGACACATTTTATAAAAGACGTTTTTTCGTGCAGTGCTCTTTCACAACAACCAATTTCCTGTCCAAATTAATAGTAATAAGTGATGTTTATTTTCATTACTATTTAGTCTGCTGAAGAGCTTGATCTTTAAAGTGCTTTTCCCATCCGATCTTCGTCATTTCTAAGATACTTGGTTCAGAGTTTTATGTTTACTATCGCGGAGGACAAGAAAAGCTTCACATCCTCACACGGGGGAGAAGGATCCAGCTGCAGACGGAGCATGACACGCAGCCAAAGGCCAAATTCAGACCCTGGAAACAGCATGGAGCAGGAGAGGAATGGTCATGAGAAGGATGAGTGCTGTATCTATCCTGCTGAGTCCTGGCTGCAGTACCAGGGAGAGATTTTTTACATTCGAACAAACAGCTACAACAGTAAATTATCTCAGTGTTCAGATTTACAAATTAATAAAGAGGGTTAAGGTTAGACCTCCTGTGTAGAGCACCTGGAAGTCCATTGATCACTTATTTTTGTACTTTAAAATACTCTTAGATGTATTTCATTAGAAACAATAGTGGTTTTAGTCTTTTACTGCAGCAGAAATTGAGAGAGTGCTGTGTTTTTAGAGTGAGAATGGCAGCCTGTTTATGGTTGGATCATACTGTAACTAGATCATTCACAGGAGAGCATCCAAACAAAATGTTGCCATGGCATTGTCTTTGAGATTGCCCACTGATTGGATCAAGACAACCCTGTCAGAGTGTATAGAGTGTTGTGCTGCAGGCCAGCAGAAGTCAGATTTTCCAGCCTGCGCGCTGTCACAGTGGGAGATTCGAGGCTGACAGTGGGGTTGAGGTCATGCTGTTGAGGGGCCGGCTCGAAGCACAGCCGCTCATACTTAGCGTTGGCTCGCTGGTGCTGATGCAAAGCGCTGACGTCTGTGAGGACAACGCCAGATGCTGCTGATTAAAGTTTCTATTACTCACACATGGGCTGGGACAAAAAAAAGGGAAGTCCAGGGATTCAGATTGTACCGCTCCCCTCACTCTCGCCACACTGCACCCCCTACATTCACCCCGAAATCTGTAGCCAATGTTAAAGTGATTATGTGAACAATCTGCAGTCTTGCAGGGGAGTCAGTAGTGGACTGGACAGGTCTGATTTCACTCTTAACAAAGTATTTCGTAACCTCCTGGAAAGCCGCCATCAGCTGCACACTATGCATTAAATTGACTTCTTTCTGTCGTATTAGATTTCCATCTGTGCATGAAAGCATTTTTAGTTTAAGATAAAATATGGGGGATTCTTTGCTACTCCATTTACAATGTTTATCTTAAAAAACGGGGGGAGGATTTTGTTTACCAAAAA
>OMNW01009789.1:31157-43428 GCA_900303245.1 Selene dorsalis | reverse complement strand
GCCTCCCTCGCTGAGTATTTCCATGATTGAACTGAATACAGTATGTATTTTCCAATCTCATCCACATGTATAAAATATTTGTCCCTCTTGGCCGGGAAATATATTTCTTAAACGCCCAGTGCATTTGGTGCAAGCCAGCCAAGGGTATAATTTCCACAGGGGATGATGAGGACATGCCCCCTTTACTTTTCAAACTGCTATTTCTGCCTCTCTGCTAAAACAGCTTTAGTTTGATTTACTCTCTATAATCTCTAAAAAGTGTCTCCCTGATGCTCAGCTGCCATAATCCAAGTCTTGAACTTGAGTTTTACTTTGCTGAACTTTGACACGTGAATTTCCACCATTGATCAAAAACAAGTTGCCATGACGGCACTGACCTTTGAGTGGTCACAATGGAGGAAGCTAATGTGGCTTATTAGCCATGGCTTCATCCATCTTTATTTAGCTGCCTGAGTCAGAGTATAAACTGCTCCACAGGGGTCAATGGTGCATACTGTTTTTAAACAAATTGAATTATTATTAGCCCTTTAGTGACACAGCTAACAAACAACTGACAGTTAACACTGAAGGTTTCTGACTTGTGAGGAGTGCCTAGATGGCTTTAACCTTTGTTGAGCAAGTTTTGCAGACACCACTCATGACATAGAAACTATTCCCCCCCCACAGCACTGCATGACAGAATTTACATGACTCTAGAACTGGAACCACACACGAAGCTTGAGTAGTTCTTACAGAAGGCTTTCCTGCTGCTTTAATGATGGCTTTCATGTGATGTAAATGTGAATGGCAGTTATTGAGTAATGAGTGTGTTGTTTTCTCTTCTTGCCATTACCACTCTAAAACAGTTTTATCTCAGTCTCAGTTCTTTATAAGCGAAACTACAAAAGAAATGTTAGGAAAATTAGATAAATAACACAAATGTAGGAGACATGGGAAACCAACCCTGCAACTTCGCTTCAAAAGAAACCTAACATGATTCATGATTCCTGCCTCTGTGCCAACACATACTGAAAAAAACAGTTATGTTATCGATCGCTGTCTGTGAAGATTCTCTTTTCTCTTCCCTCCAAATGGAAAGAGGTCAGACTGCATCCTCAGCTCCAGACCTGACTCCCTTGAGCTTAAGCCTGCTGCTCAAGGACACTTCAGAAGGGAAGGTGCCTGCAGCAAAGGCAGTTGAACCCAACTTGCTCAAACCACTGAGGGGACCTAATAAAATATGCATCAGATTTTCCAGCTTTCCTCAAGGACCCAATGTCTTTGACACACCGATAGTAAAGTCTTGATACTTCCTGGCAGACTCATTAGTGGACGACTGAAATATCTCCTTGTAGTGACCCACGGTAACCTGGTTTCCTTTGGTTGAGCCGCTTGGAATAAATAGCAGTTTTGTAAAAGAAAAAAAAAATCTGTAACAAGACAAGAACAATGGATGAGAAATAAAATTTTCCAGACAGATTGTTAAAATAACCTCCTAACGTGTTGGCCCTGACAGATCCCCTTTGTCCTCAATAATGCTTCCAAGACAGCCATCGCTGTGGCAGATCGGTGATATTTCCATACAGGTCATCATGATCAAATGCATGCTGGATCTTTTTCTTTAACACCAGGTTGTTAAAGTGCGCTGCAAGTTTCCAGAGCACATGGTGCGTTGCCATATCTCTGCAGCTAATTGTGTTTAGTGCAGGTCTGGTCTGTGAAAAATATGGGCGTAAAGTTGGAGGCCAGGGCTGATGGGCGTATAGCAGAGTTAAATCTGGTGCCAAATGAACTGCTTGCAAAAACGGTGTGTGCTGCTTTCTCCAGCATATTAATATGACTCATTACTGCTCCTCTGTTTCTGTCCTCAGCGCCCTTTAGAAAAGCCGGACGGCCTGGACGTTTCTGACCAGAGTAAGGAGCACCCACAACACCTGTGCGAGAAATGTAAAGTCCTGGGCTACTACTGCCGCCGTGTGCAATAATCATCTACTCAGAGTCAGAGAGCAACTTTTGTGTCCCAAGTCCTATCGCTCTTCCTCCATCAAGGCTGTTAACCCCCTCTCCCCAGGTTCCCCGCCTCCCCTGCTCTGAAAACAACATGGCGTCCTTTCCTCCTCACGTCTTCCCCCCTCTGTCTTTCAGAAGCCTCAAATATAAATGTAGCTCTAATCCCTTCTTCTCTTTGACGCCTTTTCCTCTCCAACCACAGCCAATAAACCTGCTATCCCTCTTCTTAAAACCCCACCCTTGGAACACAGATTTTATTCATTATGCATTTTTTCCCATTGACAGTATTGATGATTACATCCAGGAATGAGAGGAAGATATTAACTTTGGATCATATCTTTCAAAGTGCTCTTCATCAAACGCAAAAACCAGCCAAATTCAGTGACTTTTTGTTCTCGTGTCTCGTGTTATCAGAAACTATATAACCCCACCGATCCAACTCGATGTTTTAACAACATCTAATCATTGTATTGTTGAATATGCACCAGGCATATATTTCATTGGTGTCACTGACAGTATTGGTCTGAATAGATTACCTCACCTTGGCGTTTGTTGGCTTTGTGTTTACAGAGATCTGTCTTTCATTTCCCTGCCAAGTGAAGCATGTGCTAATGTGATGAACATTTAACGCGGGCCTCTCGCGATGGTTTAATGTATAGGAGGCCTGCGACGTCTTGCCGTATTTGGGTCAACAGCACATCTTATTATAACTGTGAATTAACCGAGGGATAAAGTGCCATACATCCCTAGCTTACATTTGGCCTATTTATTTTCTTGTTGTCTAGTGTGCAATTTGAATTTTAACTGGGACATAAAGAAATGTTTTTTTTGTATGTTTGTATATCACATCATTGTGTGACTGCTTCCACGTGTCTTTAGAAACTACTGTAGGTTCAGTTACGTAGTCGCTCCTCGTCTAGATTTAGTGCGTTGCTAACGGATAAGGTCTCAGTCATCCTCCCTAAAGTATTTATGTTGCCACACAAATTTTCAATTATCTACAGTGTTAGGTAGGTATAGATGCTGCATTCGTTTCAAATCACAGGAAGGTCAACTGAGAAGGAGCTGTAGGAAAACAACAGTAGTTTCAGTGACAGTAATCTCGCCATCCACAGTCTCTATGCCTGTGCTGAATATTCAGTTCTTTTCAAAGCAGTCGAAAGAATGAACTGCTCGCCATAATTTAATTAGGATTATGAAACATGACTTTGGAGGTTAAACTGTTCACATGTAAGGCCTGATTAGATTTTAAATGAGTAAAATACAAAGGAGATGTTTGTTTGGAAGAGGTTCACAGAGACGTTAAAGATCACATTTTAGTGCCAATTGATGCCTGGCAGCCTTAGTGGAGTCAGTGAAGCTACATGGAAACATTTCCAAAGGGCTTGCACCCTTCAAAAACGATGTCCAACAGCTGATTGCTGCGCAAAGAGTGTCCAGAGGGAGGTGAAGCTTTGGAGAACTGCAATGATTTTTTTTTTTTTTTTTTTTCCAGGTTGGTTGAGAGAAACAATGAGATTTAATATGCAGTAGAAGGGCTGGCTTGTGATGTGGTGATGCTGAAGATTCAAGGATATATTGAAAGTGGTGATGAAGTTTACATTTGTATTCATTTTCATGGGGCCTACAATAACAAACCAATGTCTTTAAAGAGAGAGAAGTACACGTATCCTGTTTACATAGATCACTGCGCAGACCTAAAGCACTACAGAGGAAATTAATGTAGTTTCAACTAGAAACCTGCCTTTCAAGGAACCTTGTTGTAAGAATTGTGAACTATTTTATATGTACTGTATTTCTAGCCTTATAGAAGCTGGTTGACTATATTTTATACTGTAACATACTGTATGTGCCTTAAAAAGATTGAAATCCCTCTGAAGCACCGAGTCTAGGAGGCCATTTGAAATTAGGTAAAGACATATGGGGACAGGCTCAAAGTTGGTTAGTTATGTGCATGTGGTAACTGTGGTGTATGAGTTTAATGCAGGTCCGATAAGTGACAAAGGACAGGAGAAGGAGTTCCTCTATTAGTGGTTTGAACTGGCATGGTGGGTGTTCGCTTCAACAAGGTTTGGTGAGTTGGAGGCGCAGGCTGAACCAGCACTCCCAGCTGGCAATAACAATGCTCCTGTGGTCTATTGTCATGGAATATCAACAAAGACGTGATTTCTTAGTCAATCCTCACAACAGAACAGAGTCGCGCACGAAACTGTGGACCTCAATCTTTGTTTTTTCTATCTATTGTTGTTATGTTTATCCAAGGAAGTGTGGGTTTTCTCAAGAAATATACATGGTCACTTGCCTTAGTGGGAGAGATTGCAGTGGCTGATAATGGTACCATACCGTCCTGGGAAATGATCATTCTGGGAAAATGATCATCTAGTTCATCTCTAAAGGTTAAAGGGGCACTCCAGCGATTTACTACTGAAGTTCTACAAAGTTATGGGGCCTCCGAGAGAAACTAAAGAAGAGATATACTTATTTTCAGCCAGTTGTACTGTAGGGCTTGATCATGGATCCTACAGTTCCCATAATGCCACTCCATAGCATCTGCCGAGTACACTCACATGTTTTAAACTCTACACGACCATTTTGTAACGCAGGCTTAATCTTAAAAATGTGTCGACACCCAAGTGAAGATAACCTGATGATATCTATATGACATCATAAGGGTTATTTCCTCAGACTTGACAACGCTCCTGAAGAGCCACAGATACACACATTACAACTGATTTAACCGTCTGCTTTGCCTAAACTGAACTTAAGGAGTAAAACTGATGAAGTGCCTCTCTGAAAGACAAAATTGGCGATTGTGCATAATCAGAATGATATTTCTCCCTTGAGCCCGTCACTCCTGGGAACAATCCTTACTTCCTACTGTTAACATCATCTTCCTTTTGCTTTGTGTGATGAGACTAACCTAACAGGTCTTTACATCAGAACCTTAATGTCAAACAGTGTGGCTGCAGTGAGAGGAATAGATACCAATGATGCCTTATGAACTAACCTCATAAACATGTAACAATGTTATCGTGATTATTCACAGAGTTCTGCTTAAATAGAAATGAGAAATCATGTTGAAGAGTTTGATTCCGCCCAGAGACATGTTATGATATGAGGAGGCCATTTTAAATGGCAAATTAAGAGCCAATGGAAGCAGCTGATACAATACATTTGAAAAAAAAAAAAAAGAAATCACTGCTTTCAGACGTAGTGTCTTGAATTACATATACTTGACTTTTCTAGTACCTTTTCAGTTCAAATTTGTTATTTTCTATGAATGAGATGTGTATTTTGGAACACTTAATAGATGTTGAAAATTTTAAAGCAATCTGCAAAAACTCAAGAGTTATTTCCCTGACAAAGATAAGACTGTTTATGTATATATTTGATGGCCATCATTTTCAAGGATATTAGCTCTTTTGAAGCGTTATGCAATATTGAAGCTTTTTTTGTGTTTGTGAAGAAGGGCCTATTGCTGAGAAATAAACAAAGCTGGCAGTTTTTTTTTGTTTGTTTGTTTGTTTGTTTTTTCTTTATGTTTTACAATAATCTGAGGGGTTATCCTGCAGAAATATTTATGGAAAGATTTTTTACAACACTTTTTGTATAGAATATGCAACAACGTTACACTAAAGAAGGAAATATTGATGTCTACATAGAATATTATTAAAAAAAACAGCTGGTACATAATTAATACCCTTTTTCAATTATAAGCCATTGTATTTTTGTGTTTTGTTTTTTGATGTTATCAGTGTTGAATAACCCACAATGTTATTCAGTTGCTATCTGTTACTAATTGTGAGCTGCCATTTACATCCATAGAGTTGCATGTATTCATTTTGTAAACAGTAACTACAATATTTTGAAGATATATTGTGTTAACATGCAGAAATCTTTTTTTTTTCTTTATTAGTGACGGATACTCACCACTGTATAAGCACGTTAAACTGTGAGATGTAGTTTGCTTAAAGCAGAAATGACAAGAAACTATTATAAGATTTTACGGTGTTATTAGTAGTTTAGAGAGTGTATACTTTTTGTCAAGAAAGCGTGTGTGACAAAGAACTATTTTAGAGTTTGCATGTGCATGTGTTTGGTTTTGAAAGAAATATTATTTTGTGCAATGTATACTTATTTAAATACTTTACGGTAGTTTTCTTCAGTACATGCTGTTCTTAACGTTATCAGCAACTTCTGATTGTTATTAGTCGTGAAGTATTTCATTTACCGCTAGCGTAGCCTCTACGAATAATACATATTTACTGAATGTAATGTGTTAACACTTATGTGGTCAATTTGGAAAGTTATGTTTGTATTCTTTGCTGTCTGTATCACTTGAGATGTTTGTAATGCAATATTGCAATAATGTAATATTTGAATTGGACAGAACACAGGCGTGAGGTTGGGAAGACAACGATTTTGGGAAACAAGGACAGTCATGGTTTAGAGAGTAGACCACAGGTCTGTTTTTCATGTCCATAAAACGGCATTCCAAAATGTGCCTTATTTGTTAGTTGGGAAAACATTTTAGTTCTATAGAGCTGTCTAAAGTTTGATGAATAAAAGTCATATTGAATTAGGACTGCTTGGATAATGTGGTTTTCATTTGTTTGGATCTTGAGCTGAATTGTTGTAACCAGTAACTGGGAGGTGTTCGCTCTGGAGTTTTATTTCAGCCAAAAGCAACACATTGTTTTCTGAGCGCTGCTGTCCGTATAATATTCATTACAGCGAGTGTGCGTTTTCATCATCACCCTGTTCTGTGTCTCTGAGTGCGAGCCTGAAGCCTTACATAAGCGTATAGATTACGATAAAAAAGAAGTTTCCAATGGATTATTCATGGCTGTTGTGTAACTCCGAAGAAATGGGGACTTTTTCCTCACTCTCCATTAAAGTGCTGAAAGATAACAGACACGTCGAGCTGACAGAACTTCATGTCAACACTTTGGGTCAAGAAAACCAAAGCACACAGAAAAAAGGGACACCCAGCTGACATGGGTGCTGCTTGATAAATGCAGACATTTACTGCCATGAACCAGCTTGTACCAGTTGTAAAGATGTCATTGTTTTGCATGTGTATTAAACGTTGGCCGCAGCACCGCCGCCTCCCGAGCCAAGTTTCCATGCACAATATTGGACATGCATTCCAAATAACTAAAACTAAACCAAAGGGTGGGGACCCAAATTATATCAAGTTTGTTACAACATCTCAAGCTCAAACAGAGAGAGAGAGAGAGCTGCTAAAGTCTCTATAGCAACAATGTAATCTGAGAATTCAAACAAACGGTGGAAGGTCAGTGCGCATATGGTTTCATTTAGGGGCAAGAGCTGCTTTTTCACGTCGCTTCATTATTTACTTTCATAAAGTATTAGCTCGATAAGCAGCACCACCCAGTCTCTGGCCTTCAGACATGTCCTGGCCTTCTTTTCTCCCTCCCTCTCTCTCTCGCTCTCCTCTGTGTTTCAAATAAAGAGGCTGTGAAGGAAGAGCAGCCCACATACAAGCTTAAAGACATTTTCAGCTTTCTGTATGGTTCCACCAGATTAAATCGTCTGTGTCTAATGAGGCTATCTGTCCACTGCCTCCATGCGATACTTTCAGCTATACTGTAGGTGGATGTCACGTGATGTCACATCCTGACTCTGATGGACAGGAAGTCAGTGGTGCTGGAGAGCCGCTGTCTAAAAAAAGCTTCCTGGATCATATCCAGGAATCTTAAAACCAGCGGGGTTGGTGGCACATGAGAGCAAATGTCCTGTACTAAGACCAGAGCTTGTAAAATCTGAAAATACTCATTTATTTGATGGTAAATGGAGAGTAATTGAACAATAAGAACTTTCTGGGTCAAGTTAAAACTTAGAAAAACAAGACATTGGTAAGAAGAAAGATAAAAACGTGTTAGTGTAACTCCCAGTCTTTCCATTAGCAGCAATATTTATAAGCAAATGTGCAGTCGAAACGTTTCATATCTGACTTGGGGTCTTTTAAAGTCATAATCAACAACAGCAGTAGAAATGTCAGGTTTTAGGGAAGAACAGAATCACCTGTGACAGCTGCTCCTTGAAAGCATCATGAAAACGGGAGGACAGATAAAGTAAATAACCAAATGTCTGGATAGTGAGTCATCGCACAGAGGTCCATGTGCGTTTGTAGGTGTTATTTGAGTTCCCCACAGTCAGTGATGACAATTTTTTTGATCACACCACCATCGTGTAAACCAAAGGATTCCATCTTAGTGACCACGTCCATACCTTCCTTCACCTGCCCGAACGCCACGTGTTTCCCGTCGAGCCTGTCGAAAACAGAGACAAAATGTGACGTCAGCAGGTGGAGACTGACGGCGGCCGGGCTGACATGACTGATGAAAAAGTTCTACCAAGTGTTTACCATTCGGTTTTAGTCGTACAGATGAAGAACTGGGAACCGTTGGTGTTTGGTCCCGAGTTTGCCATGGAAAGCGTTCCTGCAGAGATCGAATAGAAGAGCAAACAAATCGATTAAATGTGATGCAGTCAACAAGATCTTGACCTCCTTTTAATATTGGTCCAGTCACATTCAGGCCTGACTGTAGCAAAAATGAAGCATGACACAAGTCAATAACTGTGTTAGGGAGAAGATCTGAATCTCTTCTCTGAATCTGACGTAGACTGGCATTATGCAACACTTTCAAATGAAACTCCAAATGGTCAACATGTGGACAAAGTTTATTGAAGAACAGAGTTATTTTGATTAGCGCATGTTGACTCACTAAAAAGTAGGTCATTCACCTGGGGATTGCAAAATCCATATAGCCAGGAGTGTTAGAGCTGCATGAGATTAGGCAGTGCCATCTAGTGGAGAGGCAGCTGTATAAATAAGTCAAATTATATCAGAGACATATAATGTATGTTATCATCTGAACAAGAACTGCTATTTAGAATCATTTATCATATCAATTAATCTGTTGATTAATGTTTTTGACTCCCTAATACCTTAGTCCTCTAAGTGACATGTTGACATATTTGCTTGATAAATGACTAATATTAAATCTGTCTATCTGCTATTTGACTTATTTGTTGACTGAAATGTGTTTTTTTTAAGCAGTCACACGCTTAACAGGATAATTAGCTTATACATAGGAAAACACATCTGTAGGCAATGGCTGCTTCAGTCATCTAACTGTGTAGGTGAAGCTGTGGACATTTACCTGGACCGGTGTGTTTTAATTTGAAGTTTTCATCTTTAAACGTTTTCCCATATATGGATTTCCCTCCTGTACCATTGTGTTTAGTGAAATCTCCCCCCTGCAATGGAAAACAAAGTGCATCAATACACAACATGGCACACAATGTGATATGTGTATCTCCATATATCATATGACATGAATGCACATATAAAATCATATATCTGACAGATAGATATATATGAAACCTCATATGTGCACATCTATGTCTATCCAATATAAAAATGTATTTTTGCTTATATTTTAGACACAAGTTGTATAAATATATATCCATTCCGCAGCCTGCCTGCTATGTGGATATTAAATATAAAGAGGGCATATGATGATAAATATGCATGTGTATACACACACACAGCTGATGGGCTGATGAGGATGTGTTTGTGTGTTGTACATAACATTCCATGTAAAAACTAAATAAATATCATGAACATATATGGCTGTGATATATCACATCCCTGTGTGTGAACACTGTGTCCACTGTGAATCTTACCTGACACATGAACTCTGGAACGATCCGGTGAAACACACAGCCCTTGTATCCAAAGCCATGTTCACCTGTGCACAGCGCTCTGAAGTTTTCTGTTCAAACACATTTAGTTTTATTAGCACCAGCAGAAGCCAAGGGCCAGTTCAGGGCCAGCTTTTCACATTCAGTGCTCGCGGTTAAACGTACCTGCAGTCTTTGGCACCACATCTGCATTCAGCTGCAAAACAATAAACACTACATTCAAATCATGTTCACATGAATGCACTGAGTGTGAGACATGCTGCAGGTCGCAGACAGAGGCTAGCCGGCTACCTCAATCACTATCCTCCCCAGAGGCTCACCGTCCGCCTCGACGTCTAGAAACACCCGGGGGTTAGAGACGGGGCCGGAGGACAGCAGCCTGGCAGCGGCGATGCCCAGCGCGCTGAACCTCAGGCGGCTTCTCATCTGACTCATGACAGGACGAGCAGGAGGCCCAAGGCCATGGGTGCTGCTGCTGCTGCTGCTTCTCCTCGCGCACGGTGCTGCTGCTCTGCTGCTGTTTACGTGTGACGTCAGAGCGACGTATCCTCGTAACTTTGCGTGTGGCGTGAAACGATACAGCGACGCCATGCGTTCAGGGAGTAAAACAGCACAAAAAACCCCACTGGTGCAGTTTTATGGAATTTTCAACACTCAAATTCAAACTTTATACTAGCCCGTCTCCATGACAACGAAGTCTTTATCATGAGCATCATTATTACGGCCTCTCGGGTACATTGATCTAATCGAGTCACAGAGAACAGTATGAAATCTTATGTTTTATTTAGCTGAAGCCCTTCAGGATTAATGACAAAATCGCTTGGAAGCCCACAGTAATTTTACAGCTTTAATCTCTGATTGGACTAATTAACCGAGAAACAAATCTGATGATTCAATCTAATGTCTTTCAATGTTGATTTCAGCTCAAAGGATAAGAGATCATTTGTGTTTTTCTACACTGAAATAATTCTCTTTTCACTAACAGCCTATGAATGAACGTGATGAAATGGGTATTTTTCGCCTATCATAGGTATTTGAATCTGTGCTGTAAAAACAAGTGTAGCCTAATGAGATTTAAATTGTTGTATTTTGCAAATTCTATGTACTGCAGGCTGCATATATTATATGCTATTATGTTTATATATGTATGTCAAAAGACGCAGAGGCCATTAATTGTGTTTCATCTGAATACATATTTATTAGATAAATATTAGGATGTCACGTCATCTAACTACATACAGATTTGCAAGACTAAAAATCACAATGTTTTTCTGACCAGTTTCGAATATGAAATGATTGTACATAGAATGTACAAAACCAAAGAGACAACTGCCACCTGTAGTGCCAATCACTTCAGATTGTACCTTATAGCATACTTTGCCAAATTGCATAAAAATTATAAATTTGACAAAAAAATTTTTTTTACAAACTGTAAATTTGGAAACAACCCTTAAGAGCCACTCAAAGCTCACTGTCTCCAAGTCCCAATTATACCTCAAAAGGTTTTAATATTTTTTTTAGCACCTTTATAAAGTACACAGTTAATAGAGAAATACACAGAAGTTTAATATTACACAAACGAAAAATGTCTTTTTTTCTTGGAAACCCCACGTGGAGGGTCACATAAAGTATCTTACATAAATGAACAGGCGTGGTTAGAGAGGTCTGCACAGACGCAATCAAACACATTTTCCCAATTCAATGTCTGACAGGAGGATGCAAGCTTTACAAATTCTAAATACACTATGCACACTCCCCCTGGAGAAAATGAATACATTTCTGTTAACGTGTCTCTATTTGTCATTTACATTATGTACACATGTCCCTTACATCCCCAACCCTCTGCCACAACCTATCCTCATAATACAAGTTGGAGCCCGCCCCCCCGAAAAAAAATTCAATTTACAATATTAGTTGCATTTCTCTTTCAAATTCTCAACTCAATTTCCCTTGTCTGCAATCAGACAGTACAATTTGTGTCTCTCAAATTACAAGGTGTGATTTTGTGAACAGTTACAGTTACACACTGTGTAGGGAAATAAAACATCCCAATGCGGCAGTGCATTGTCTTTAACAAACATATAAACAAACAAACAACATCTGATCCTTCAATTGTGACATACGCGGGTGATTTCATCAACTCTGAAGACCAGTAAAGCCACATTTGGTTCTTCAGATGGATTACAAATCTCAAATGGGGGAAGTTTTATAGTACTTTTTAAATGTAAATCGTAATGTAATTCATTGGTACTGCATAAGACTGAGTAAATCAAATTATACCTGTCATAAAAAAAAAAAACACTGGACAAAGATAATAACTTAAAACTCAAAACAATATAAAATGTGATGAAAATACACAAATGATATTCACACAGTTTCCCTAGTATGGTTATCAAAAGCTCATTATCAGGCCTCAAATCAACTCAGAGGACATTTTGCACATTCTCACTTTAAATAAAGGGGAAGAGGTCACTTGTTCCAAAATTATAAAAAAAAAAAACTTTTGGAGAAATTTGGAGCTCTAAGCTGCAATCCTTTAGACAGAAAA
>OMNW01009789.1:0-31092 GCA_900303245.1 Selene dorsalis | reverse complement strand
AAAATAACCCACAACTTGCCTGCTGAATAATTCAAATATTCGTTTTTGCTGATGCATTGTCACAGGGTAATGGAAAAAACTGTACACAATACACAGGTAGTTAACACAAGGCCAGTGAGAGTGCATTTGGATCAATTCATTAGAATATTGGACTGGCTAGGGGGGATTGTGTGTGTGTGTGTGTGTATGACAGAGAGAGAGAGAGAGAGAGAGAGAGAGACAGAGAGAGAGAGAGAGAGCGTGTGTGGGTGTAGTCCTTGACAGACATACAGTACCATGTAGTTGCAGTAATAGATAGGTACAGTACTGTACAGTCACAAAGTATTCACAAAGGGTATATACAACAGCTCTGGAAACACTGTTGGATCATGCAGGATGTTTTTTCCCCAAAAAGATGCAGTTCAACAGTAACAAAACGACAAAAGGAAAGATCAGTACAATCACACAGACGTTTCTATAAAATACAGCAATTTAAAATGTTCTTTAGACATGTCTTTAGGATGTTGAAATCCTGCTCTTGACACCAACATAATATCCAGGCCCAACCCTTACAAAAAGCATAGGACAACTTTGGTGATGTGGATCTGATTCATTTCAATGTGGGACAAAGATAAAACACATTAAAAAAAGGACAATGGTAAAAAGATCAATTTGAAATAAAATAAAATAATAAATAAAAACACGAGAGAAAATGATTTGATCAAGCACGTTTAGGCTGGACAAAGACAACAGGAGCTGTTGGCACACATGCACTTGTGAATAAAACGGTGCTGAATTTGATGAGGACGAGCGAAACAGTACAAACAAAAACAAACTGCAGACAGGGAGGAGAGGAAGAATTGAGACAGCTCTCACACTGAGTTGTTATATCTAACTTCCATTCAATATTTTCCTTCCCTCCACCTCAAACTGTCTCTCCCCACTGTCTTTCACAGACGCTCGCAGGCAAACAAAGGGGAACATGTGAACACACACACACACCCACAAACACGCACAGTGGGAAGTCTAGGGGTCAAAGGGCATGGCATGTGCCAAAGATTTGGAAGAACACATTTCCAACAGGATAAAAACACTCTTACAAGACAATGTTTCCCTTGGACTTTTTTTTCACAAAAGGAAAATAATAAAACAAAACAAATAAACAAAACAAAACAAAGACAGAAAAACGATAAAAACAAAGCTACAACACTTTTCCTAGAGCCCACAAAGGCTCCGGTCTCCTCCGTGTTGTTACACATGATGATTATAGCTGCACAGTTTTCAGTTGAAAAGTCACAAATATCATATATGTATATATATATAATATCACTTTAGTGCCCGCCAACATGGCTGTAAATGGCATGTTTCGAGTCAGAGGCGGAGGAACTGGTGCGTGGAATCTTTACAGGAGGAAAAATAAAGGAAGTACGGGGATGAGTGGCATTCCTGCTTTTCCCCTCCTTGGAGTTCCCAAAACAGGTGCCTCTTTTTTTTTCTTTTTTCTTTTTTTGTCTTTTAGCCGAGGCTCCTATGCCACACATTATGTGTTGAGAGATTGTGTATGTGTGTGCACACGCGTGAGCACAGGAAGCTGCTTGAAGTGTCGACTGGAGCTCGGTGAAGTGTCTGTGGACGGACAGTCAAACACGTCACCACTCCTGTAGGAGCGGGGAGGTTTCTAGAGAGAGGGAGGAGGAGGAGGAGGAGGAGGAGGAGGGGGGCTAGTTGTTCTCAAAGAGGGAGAGAAGGTCATCGCTGCTGTTGGCGGGAAGGTCAGGGGGGTCCAGGTAGGATAGTAGATCGTCTGGGTTGGCGAGCTCTGGAAGCAGCTGGGGAGAAAAGGCAACAGAGAGACGATGAGCGGCGAGGCTACGCACCGTGAAAACACGTTTATCTTTCTGACGCTGGATGACTCTGAATTGTGCACGAGTGTCTCTTGAAGCTAGCGTACATGTTAACACAGCTACGGCCGCTCAGAAGCAGTCTGAGCGTCAAACACAAACAGAGCACGCAGCAGAGAGAGATGAGAACAGCTGCAGCAGACAATGTTGGCTGTTAACAGGTAGCTTATGGCGCACAAAGCTGACAAACTTACATCCAGGGAGGGTTCAGGCATATCCTGGGCTCCCTGACCCATCTGTCCATCTGAGGAGGGGTTAAAGTTCAGATCGCTGTGGGGGTGACTGTTCTGCCCAGGCTGCTGCTGAGGCTGCGGCTGAGGCTGCGACTGGCGAAGCGGCTGCGATGACTGGCCACTGTGATGCAAAGGCTGCCCTGACTGGCCACTGTGATGTAAGGGCGGCCCTGTTTGGCTGCCGGGGTGGGGAGACGCATGCAAGCTCTGCTGCATGGAGTTATGGGACTGATCGGGATGGGACATCTGCAGGTGCGAGAGGAGGACAGAGAGCGAGAGAGATGGAGAGTGAAAAATAAGGAAGAGGAAACAGTGATAGAGAAAAATAGAGTGAAGCAGAGTGTTAAGGTTTGTGTGTGTGTTGTATGGGAAGAAGGAGAGGAAAAGCGAAATGAGCTCCAGCGTGAATAATATGGAACAGGCCTTCTAAATGGAAGCTGTGATCAGCAGACATGTGCAGCTGCAACATTATACGGTGACATGAGCATGTGAGCATGACTGAGCACACATGCTGGCTACAGGCACAGGCTGCACCTCATTCACATAACAAATCTCACTCTCTTTTTTTCCATTGGGGCACAGATCGCCTGGAGATTTGCTGAGGTAACAAATTATGCTACAGGACAAAAGAACTTAGCAGCAGATAAACAAGATGCGTAAAACTTTAAATTCAGACCAAAACAGATCCTAACTTTAAACATAAATATACTTTCTTGACAAAGACAATGGTCTTTGAAAACAAGCAGCCCTGGTCCCAGTCCTACTTACTCCATCGTTCATGCCGTGGTTAAGGGGCTTATCCTGGGGGAGGAGACCACCCGGTCCATCTGGGGGATGAGAGAGCTGGGGGCCATGGATGAAGTCGTTCATAGGGGGACCTCCACCACCTCCACCTCCTCCAACTCCACCACCACTGGGGTTCCCGTGAGGCATGTCGAAGTTTCCTTGGCTGTGGTAACTGTTGCCTTGAGTCACAAAAGAACAAACACTTTTTCTTATCAAAAGTTTGGCCTGTTTGACTTTTATGATAAATTCTTGGTGTTGCAGAGAGTTACCTTCTCAAAGTCCTTACATAACAGGATACACAAGTTCCACTTTTTTTTTTTTTTACTGTGATGAAACTTTTATCATAGGAATAAGCTGACAACATTTTAAAAGAGGTTCGGCATAAAACTCTGCTTTAGGCTCTTTCTTTGTTTAATGCACATGAGACACATCAATGGTTTCTGTTGTAAAATGCAGAACAGCTCACTTTTCCAACAAATGAGCTGACTATCCTGTTCTTCATCTACTCAGCAGGATGCTGTCTGCTTTGTGTTTTTCTTACCTGCTCCTGGATAATCTCCTCCGTTGCCACTAGCGTGTTGACCAGGGTGTGGAGGGTAGGGGCTGGGACCTGGTCCGGGGCCGGGTCCAGGTCCAGGTCCAGGTCCAGGTCCCGGACCAGGGCCGGGACCTAGCTGGGC
This sequence comes from Selene dorsalis, assembly GCA_900303245.1. Lineage (NCBI taxonomy): Eukaryota > Metazoa > Chordata > Actinopteri > Carangiformes > Carangidae > Selene > Selene dorsalis. The sequence goes on along the minus strand of OMNW01009789.1, from coordinate 27,513 downwards.
AATCATCTCCATTACATTGGGCATGGTCATCTGACTGGGGCTCATGGTCTTAAAGCGTTTGGCCAGTGGTCCGTCAGGGTCTTCTTTGATGTGTAGCTCAGACTTGATGGGGACAGGTCGCCAGCTACATGTTGGGTCTATAGTGACTTCCTCAAACTCTGAGCTGTTGGTGGAGGACGCAGAATGTGTTGGTTAATTTTAAAATAATTGACTTAAATTCAAGGTGGGAGTCAGCTGGAGAAAGAGAAACTCACTTTTGGATGGCATTGAGGATTCCCCACATGTACTGGTCCACCTCCAGACCTTCTAATAATGCTGTTTTACTGCAGTGAGAAAACAAAGACATTATATATTAGAGGCATTCCCTTTTAGTCATCCCATTTTTTATATCTCTTCAAAACAGAACTTCACTTACTTGCACACAGGACACCTCCATGTCCCCCTCTCACAGTTAAGCTGTAAGTAGGACTCCAGATCAAAACACTGCAGAGAACAAAATCGCAGTTAGAATAATCAGAAAGATCTTCTCCATTCACAGTAATGGTTCATTTTTTTATTTCCAAGCTTTTTCCGCCTTTTTTAAAATCTGAACAAACCTGGACATGTTTGCAGTCATGTCCTCGCGCCGGTAGCTGGATGCGTCGGAAGGTGATGGGACATTTCAGGGACACTTTAATGGCTGTCTGCTCCACGCCGTCTTCGCCATTTAGAGTGGTGTTGCCTGCTGAGGCCGCCACGCTGCTGAAGTTCCTCTTGACTGAGGAGAGAAAAATGGAGGGTGAACATTTGCAGGAGCATTTTAAACCAAATTTAAATCAAACTCTAAAGAGAAACAGGTGTGCGCCCTGGAAATTAAGATGTACTTATTGCATGCATATTAACCACACCGGGAGACAGAATGAGACATACTCTTGGTGATGCAGTGTTCTGCAGGAAGGAGTCTCTTCTTCAGGAGCCCCTGGAGGACGGATCGCACAGATGGCCTGTGGACCAGCTGCAGCACAAACAGGTGGGACTGCAAAGCAACACGAGAACATGAAAACAAAGCGAGTTAACACAGACAGCTGAACATCAAATCTATTCCGCACATCCGCTGCGCAGAGTTCAATCATTTCTGTGAAAATGATCACAGCTGATGTTTTTGTTGAAGTTGTTGGCTGTCGTTGATGTTGTGTACTCACGCAGCAGCAGGCAGTGACGGTAATCTGGATGGTGTTCCTCCCGGGTTGGCATACGTGTTTCAGGTGCAGGGGTTTGTGGGAGGTTTTGTTGTCTCCCCTCTCAATGGTGAGGGGCGTGGCGTTGACGCTGACCTGGACGGAGGCGGGCCAGTTGGTGTTCATCTGTCTGTCCTCGTGGTGGTAGCACTTAAACTGAAGCTCAAGGTCTGACCTATGGGAGTGTTAGAACAAGAGTCAGTGGTTTGTGATAATGTTCATAAAAACACATTAAGCTAGTTCATCTCGTGACGTGTATTTTAATAAATACATAAAAGGACAAAATATGTCTGTAGAATCCAACCTTAATACTTCTCTAGTATGCATATGGAAAAAACTGAAAAAAGTTACAACTAAGATTCATAATTAAGGTTAATTTTGTTACTGTTATGTTATTACATCAATCACACTGATGTGGAATCAAATCAAACTACTTAATTAAACACTCAACAGAACTTGAACACATTATCAGAATGATGCATACTTTTAATTTTCCTGAAACAACCACACAAAGGCGGACACATAAAAATTAAAGTATTATGGCAAATATTCAATCATTAGACACAAGTTCATTTTAATTATGTTAATATTTGATATTACATAGAGCAGAATTGACTTAGCCCTGAGTGAATGACCAAAAGTGCACAGAGTTGCTTCAGTGTAGGGAAAGTGGATCAAATGTGTAAGGTTTGTGCGTGGCCTTGCCTCCACATGAGGGTCTGATGGACGGAGGGTCGGAGGTGGAAGACGTGGTTACTGACAGCCAGGTTGTGCTCCAAGCGGAATGGCTCCAGTACGACTCCGTCCCTGACCGGGAACGTCAGCCGCAGCTCCTCGTTGGGGTTAGCTGGGAGAAAAGGAAAACACGCAGGGGTGGTCAACTTGAAATCTAACACCGGTAAAGTTACACAGTGTGTGAGATGGAATAAAAGAGGCCCCAAGGATAAAAGCAAACAGATGCTTCAGATGAAGCAGTTGTCTCAGGACTGCTGTGGGGTACTCACTCGGAGGGGGCGGAAGTGCCGTCATATTTGGTTTCATATCAGGTGGAAACGGGGGTTTCACATCCTGGTTTGGCGACAGGTACGGAGGAATACTACTTCCTGGGGTCATAGGCGGTGTGGGGTTTCCAGGGACTGGGGAGTGGGGGTAGTTGCCGGGCCTGGGGGGCTGTAAAAGTCAGGAAACGGCAATAGTGAAAACATCTGTATAATTCATTTCACATACATGACTGATTCAAATTTAACACAAAGGTCTTGGCGTGCTATATTTTACGAATGGAACTTTGTTTTTGGAGAGGAAGTGAAGACATACCCCATTGCCTTGACCGTAGGAGTATCCACCTCCGGAGAAGTTAGTGCTCTGACCGTTGAAGGGCTCTTGCTGTTAGAGAAATAAGAAGCAATGACAATTTGATATAGTTTTTATAGCACAAAGCAGTTTGTTCCAAAAGGTTGCTATAAAATATCTGTGGGAGTAGGAGGAAGTTATTGTAGAAAATGGACAGATAGATAAATGGAATGGCCTCGGAGACCTTATAATACTGGCCCATGGGCATGCCAGGCGGGTACTGTCCCTGGCCCTGCTGCCCTGGCATCCTCTGGCCGGGGTAGTTAGGAGAGGGCAGCGGCCTAGAGGCATTTGATGGGGGGTACTGCCCCTGCTGTGGCGGGAACTGGCTGTTGGGCCCATACTGCTGACCCCCATAACTTGCCTAGGAGGTGAAAGTGAAAGAAAAAGAAATTAAAAACAGGTCCAAGGTGCTGTAAGACACATAATCTCCAGACTGATCTCTCCTCTCACCTCTCCTGGATATGGCCTCTTCATCCCCTGCATGGGCATGCCCTGTCGGGGTCCTCCAGGATACCCTTGCTGGGGCATCCTTTGGCCGTGAGCACCGAAAGGCCCCATGCCTGGGGTTCGTGTCTGGTTCATGCCCATGGGAGGCCCGCTCATATTAGGGTTGCTCATGGCTGACCCCATGCTTGCTGGGTTCATACCTCCAGGGGGGCCTCGGGGGCCCGGCTGGTTCATGAACTGGTTATTGTAGGCCTGAGCAGGGCCCATTTGAAATGACGAACACATCTGGAGGCAAAACGGGAGGTTGCAAAATTTAATATGATTATCATGGGTCTCCAACAGGTGGCTGGATAATAGCTTCCTGTGTATGTTAGTATTTTACAATCTACTCTGGTTAGTGGCGACAGCTGTAAACATGTAACCAGGTGTGTATCGTACCTGCCCATACTGGTTCATATCTTTGTTCTGGGTTTCCTGCAGAGCTGCTACCGTGGCTGTTGCCGTGGCTGTTGCCGTAGCAGCAGCGGCAGCAACAGCAGCTGCTGCAGCAGCGGCAGCTGGCTGAGTGAAGTCACCAGGAGGACGTGTGTGGGAGGTCATTCCCATACCTCCAGGAGGGGCTTGGCCTCCAGAATAACTGTCAAAAACACACATCAGATGTTTTAATCATTATGGTGAAATTTACTATTTCATTTTTTTTTAAAGGGAACTCATATCCAGTCTCTTACCTTCCACTGTATCCCCCAGGACCTCCAGGGTAGCCAGGCCTGCCATACATGCCCTGCTGCATGTAGGGTTGGTTGGAGCCTCCTTTGTTTGGAAACTGTTGCTGCTGAGCACTGAACTGAGGTGAGTTGAGTCCTGCTGCGCTGGCAGACATACCTGATCCCATTGGGTTACCCCCAGGATTCATGGGGTTATTGCTGTTTGCCATTGGGTTACCCAGCACCTGGATTTAACAGAGCATTACACAGGAAGGTAAAACATCCTGCACGTTTGTACACTGAACAAAAGAGACAAAGCCTCTGAGTCAGGTGTTGATTCTGTGTTATATAATTGCAGAGTAGATGCTGTTCAGGCACGGACGTACCTGACTCTGCGACGTATTGGTCACGCCCCACACTGTTGTAACCACAGACAATGACCCAGGGGGCTGGTTGGTGTTTTGTTGCCAGGGGACAGAGTCATAGGGAAAAGATCCATCACTGGAAAGAAGATCAAAACACAAACATGAGCCTGATGTCACATGAAGTTTCAACTGGCCAGGAACAGAGCGAACAGAAAGCCAGCAGAGGTGCATATCCATCCAAAAAATGGGAATAATTTGGGAATTCTTCTTGCCAAAATGTTAGGCAATTTGAAATGTTTGGCGCTCGATTTCAAAACATGTCTTCAGCCAGGCTGTCTGCTAATGGCAGAACAGTGAGATGAGTAAAAAGCTCCGAATGAGCTGATAAGGAGTTGCATGTGCACTTTCACCAGTATGAGCCAAATATGATTTAATTTAATTTTTATTTCTTTGTTGAAAAATCTTTGGATGTGGATAGGTAGCATGCAGCTGGAACGTTTAGCATTTAGATTTAAAACAAATACAAGGGTAAAATATGAGAGTCCGTAACATATAATAAATAAGCTAAATCCTCATGGGCAGAGGCAAGTGGCCAGTGGAGTGGGAAGGAACTGCTGTTTTTGGAGAGCAGCTTGTTTTCGTTCAGAGGTTAGCTCTTGGAATGGATGACACGCTCAATATTTCCTCATAAAGGCACAACATTATCCCAAGATCCTCAGCAGAGGCAAACAGAACTCTAGGCCAACTCCAGGCTTTCTTCTTCTTCTTCTTCTCTGAGAGAGGCATGAGCACACAATGTTCTCCAAAAACATTACTTCACAGCTCACTTCCCACTTGGCTTGTCCCCTCCACCCCAAATATCACCTCTACTCAAACTCTTCCTGGCTCTTCTCCAAACAACAGAGATGCTCTGTTTTTTTTTGCAGTGAGCATTACATGACCTGCAATTAAGCCAGACACACTATTACACCTTAACTAAGTGAGCCTCGGTTTTAATAAATTCATATGCACGATTGTGGGTGAATGTCTCCTCTATAAGTCCAGGGAAAACACAGAGAAAAGGGATCAATGACTATAAAACAAATACTCTGATAATATAAGGTGACAATTTGTTATTTTTGCAACTTTTTTTTGCATCAATAACCACAAAAATGCTTCTTCCTTTTCTCTGTGATGTAACATTTGACCTGGTAGCTTTTGAGGTTGCAGTTGGCCAAAACAGACACAGAGGAAAAACTATCCTTGATAATGTAGTATTATACACTTATGAAAGTCTTTCACAATGTGTGAAGCATGACAATTAAAATTAAAAGTATGGGATGTATTTGATGTGTACCATATTCACTGAGGAGTAACTACAAATGGCAGAAACAGTATTCACCTAATTTATTCAAATATAACCAACTCATATTAGCTCTTAAAACTGCACGTCAATGATTTTATATAGGACTTTTTTTTTTTGATACACTTTGACGCTGTTTCTTTTTTCTTTTTTTACTCCAAGAAAAAGCTTATTCTCACTCATACACTGTTACAACTGTAACCTTGAGCTGAACTGAGAATATGTCTTCACTGTAAGATAAACACAGCTTTGAGTAAAGTGACAGGAGATGTCTCAGAGTAGACTCCCCGCTGACCTGTGTGTGAGGCCGGGCTTCATGCTGCTCATGCTGGGCTGCATGGGGACTTTTCCCTGCGGTTCGTTCTGCCTGTTCTTCTGGTGACGCAGCAGGAGGAGACGACCCAGCTCCTCGCACCACGACGACAGCAGGGCTGCAAAGAAAACACACAGACACACACACATATGCATACGCGTTAGTCTCTTCTCAGCGCAGACGCGCGCACATGTTATCCTGAATGAACATGAGGCTGCACTGCGCATTTATGGTACATTCAAGGTTCAATTTGTGAATGGAGTTTCCTGAATAACATCCTTTTTTATGTGAACCTCTGATGAATAGATTTACTCTGTCAGGTATCTAACCAAAGCACTACAGTGAACTGTTGCCTGTGTCTACAGCCATTCAGCCTGAAGTTACAACTTTAGCCTCCAGGGGGCAGCCTAAACTCAATAAACCTACACTGATTATTTTCCTGTGTGGATTTCACAACAGTTACAATCACACCATCTCTACCTGGAGAGTAAAATGTGAAGTGAAATCTACCAGTGTTTCTACCACACAACAGGAGAGGCTTAAATGAAGCGTCAGAGGCCAACAGAAGCACGGCGATTGGCGTTACGGATAGTGATCTGGGTAGGAAGCAAGAATCTGTCACATCTTCACTCCCCACTTCCTCCACTTATCACCACCACTTTATTCATCTCCACACTTCCCATGTCCTCTCATATCTCTGAGGACTGTGCAGCCTTCTCATCCTCTTAATAAAGACATGAGTTCAAATATTTTTTTTCTCGCACTAGTGATGTACCACCTTCATTTTTTTCCCCCTATGGTGCCAATCAACTTGTCTTTCCTGAGTCAATCAGAGTTGCGTGGGTTATTTAAACACACTGCCTCTTGATTGCACAAAGTTGTTTAGTCGAGCATCAATTTAAAAAAGAAAGGTTACAGTGTTCAGTACTTAATTAAATAATTTAGGATGCTATTTTTAGCTTGGTAGACTGAGATACAACAGCTTTTAGGAAGTGCTCTTACCAAGTTTGGGGCTTTGAGATGTAGAGTGTTTGAAGATGTTGGTGCCCTGATGTGATCTTATGTCTGAGGTTTGAACTGTGGGTGACAGTGAAACTGGCGTTGCATTGTGCACATTTACAAAGCCACAAACAACAAATGTCTGCCTTGTAAATCGCCTTGTAAACTCAAAAAAAAAAAAAAAAAAAAAGTGGAAAAAATGAAGCACTCTTAGCAGCCCACAGTGAGTCATGTCATCTGTAACCTGTTTAATCCATATTGCTTGGAGTAATAATGACTTATAACTTCCGCATGACAATATGTGATCTGAGAAGTGACTATTTACAAAGTGAGCGAAAAGAGAATAGGAGACAGGGGAAGAAGAAGAAGAAGAAGAAGGGAAGGAAAGGAATGAACAAAGCAGAGGAGTGGTAACATTTTCTTCTGGAGGGTGGAGAGAGCCAAGCCTCCTAGTTAAAGAGGAATTATTCCACCCTGCCATTACGGAGAGCTTATCTCCCCACTAAATCACCACCTCCACACAGAGGGACTGTCTCTTCAACTGGCAACCCACTATTTAGACCTAAAGATCAGCACAGAGGGCTGGGAGTCGCTCTCAGTAGGGAGAGAGACATACAGAGGCAGAGGAGAGAACAGAGAGTGGTGGTGACTTATCGTACCAGTGTGGCTGCAAGCCGACGAATCTAACAAGCTGCCAAGGCCAGAAGTCATTCATAATAGAGCGAGGTTCTGCTCTGGGCATCGTGCATATTTAGCGAGCTTAGTACAGTGCGCATGACCTTGTTTTCACCCCTGCCAACACCATCACACACCCGCAACTATGCTACCACGCTCATCTCACTTCATCTCTTTGGTCTGCATTAATGCCCTTCTAACATGCCGTGCACACCCACATTCCTCTCAGTCATTTTTTTTTCAGTTGAAAACTTTAATACTACTCTGATCCATCTGTCTAAACTATTATTAATGTTTTGTTAAGTTTGGCAATGGAATCCTGCCAACGAAACACAGGAATGCAAAGACACGTTCTCCGTCTGGTTACGCCCCTTTCGTTTCATCTTCCATTTACTCCTTTGTTATTCACACTCGAGTCTTGTAGTGTAATCATCGCACACTCCAACTGCTACCTGGTGGAGACGAGCCAAGGTCAAAGGCTTTTTGGAGAAAACCTTATTCCCTCAACACTGTTTTCACATTAGCAGCTTCCACAGTCACAGAAAAGCTCCACAACACCTATTAAGAACTACGTAGAGAGTGAAAGGATCCATGATACATGATGGCATGTGAATCACTGTGAGCCAAATCCTGCAAGTTTCTATTCCAAGATTGATTTACAACATCATAAAATGATAACTTTACTTCACGATGAGCATATTCTCAACAGGCGAGATCAAAAAATTCTGTGTTCTGAGTTCTTCCTGTCAAACAGAGCAGGATGAACCCACAGATATTTTTCTTATGTCTCTTCGTGCAGGTTGAATGTCAAATAGTGACTTTAGTCCGGCTTTGTCTAATTACTGGATATCTAGAAGATCAAGTGGCTCTTCGGTGCTATGCTGATTGGTGTTGACATTACAGTTTACAGTTAAAAAAGACAGATGCACATGGGGACAAGTATGAGAGAAGAGTGAGTTGTAGCTGTAGTATGCAGCAGCGTTGCCCCAGGATACCTTCACCAGTGCTGAGGGTTTGTAGCTGTTAGTCTGGTATGACATTTTTTTCTCTGAGTACATATAAAATCCCAACAACATCATTATACTTTGAAACAACAATTTCTGCCTGTAGAAGCGTGTAAATAGGAGTCGGCTGCCACTCGCACGTAGCATTATTATCTTTCTTAATAATAACATTTGTGTCTTTTCAAATATGAAAATTACACCATAGATTACTCAGACAAAGCCTTCCCTGTTTTGAAATGTTTAAAGGCGTATCTCCCCACTTTTGAGAAAAGCTGCTGTTGATCCTGTAGAAATCCAGTAATTGACTTTATGTAGGTTAATCTCACCACTCTTACCTTTGAACTGCAAGCAGAGGCATCAAATGCAATCAAGACTGTGTGAGAAGACGAATTTAAACATCCACCTGTGCCAAACTATCTCTTTTTAAACACATGGTGAAAACATGCTGAACACTGTGACTGTTCAGAGGTGACTAATATCTGCAGACTAAAATAACTCTAAAGCTCTGTAGTCTGAAGCTGTTGTGTTAAATGGATACTCTGACACAGAGACCTCTCCATGACAAGTGGTCTGTTCTTCCCTCCACCAGCAGAGAGAGCAGATAGTCTTTAAGCTCATTTCAGAAACTCTCCTGAACCCTCCGTGAACAGCTCCATTTCTTAGAAGCTGAGGCACTTTAATTGAGTAATGCCCAGAGACATATGGCCCCTCCTCAGTGAGGCTGTATTTAATGCTGTATAGCTGACTGATAGCAGAAACTCTGGCCCATACCCACCTCACCTCGGCCCCTCTGGGAGCAGAAGGCAGGGAGAGTAAGCCCTGGTAACAGGCTGCAAGGCCCATTAACTAATGACAGAGTGTGTGTACAAGTCCTTCTTTACAAGGAAACCCCAATGCTAATTGCTATGAACTCTGACAGTGCCGTGTGTGTGCAAGCATCTGTGTGTGTCTGTGTGGGGTAAAAGCCTTCTGCTACCGAGCATATCATTTGCCAGTTAAATCATGACAGATTGCTAACTATCTACTTCCTGACATAACTTGGTTAGCTGCACCCACTCTGTTGATAAAAAAACACCTGACATGGTTTAAATGCAACGCCCTGGATTTGCCACAGTGGCACGTCAGGATAGGGAAGGTGACTGAGACACCCTGGCCCCCTCCATGAACTGCAGTGCCCTTTGGCAAGGCAGTTAGCACTGCAGCGGGACAGCAGCAGAGATGTGTCGTCACGGTGGACAATTTCAACGTGTGAATCATCAAACAGAACATGTGATATGACCACACAGATGAGCATCATTTTAATATTACCAAGCAACTCACGTGTGCGGCAGAGAAGGACACTCAGACATGTTTTGTGTCATTGCATGACCAGTGAGGAAGTGAACTTCCTCACACTGCAATGACTAATTCAATGGGTGAAAACAGATTCATTGTCTCCTGCAACACGTGACATCCTCTGAGTTAAAAGGGCAGCAGAGCTCATCAAGCGCAGGGGGCTACTGTATTTAAGCCTAAATGTGTTTTTTTATACTATGTTTACATTAGTAAGAAAATGGAAAATAAACAATAATGTACTGAACTTTTCACACAGCAGAGTTTGCATCTAGTGTTGTGCTAATACAGTCTTACTTCAGTGTTGTTGGTATCCTGCAGAGTGAAACATCACTGATTGACCAAGCTCAGTTTAATATGAATATATAATTTTTTTTTTTTTTTAAAGCAAATGTTCAATCGCCAAGAGAGGCCATGATCATAGCAAATGCTCCAGTGTTGAGTTGTGTTTTTTCAATATCAATTATAGCCATGTGTTTGTTTTTCCAAATCAAATACGTGAGAAAAGCAGCGCTCAAGTGCAAAAAACAACAAAGAATCAGCTCATGTCTTGATCATTTTGGTTAATTTTAGGTGCAACTACTTGATTGACAAAACTTTTGATAAACCAAGTTTTCTCTGGAGTGGCAACCTTGTCCCTGGATTTGTTTTGGGTAAACAAACAAACTGCAGTTATTTTTCTTTTCTTTTCTTTTCTTTCCTTTTCTTTTTTTAAATGCGCTGCACCCCAGCCAGCTTCAGCGAGGGAGAAGTTAATCTGTTTCCTTGTAAGAATACATTACGGCTGTGACTCCACGCTGCCATATTGTGATACTGATATGGCACCAGTGATATGTTGCTGATAGGATATCACACGGCAGCTGTAGGCTTTAGCTCTTTTGTTGTATTTTCAACCATGTTGTAGCTGCTACATCCAAGATACCTGTTGTAGAGGAGATGGTAGATGTAAAACAAAGTGAGGAAACAAGATCATCCTTGAGATGTCACTGTGTATGCTCCTCTTCCTCTGATGCTGACAGTGCCAACAACAAAGCATAAACATGACGGCTCGGTTATACAGTTGGTTTGCAAATACTTTGTGCAATTTAGAAGATTTAACGGGTCTAAATATAATAGATAAACCAGTGTATGTGATGCACATCCCTGCCATCATCCTCACATCACCTCTGGTCCTGAAATGACCACAGAATGTGGCTGTCAGACCAAATCCTGATCACTTACGCTGGTCACGCCAGGCTTTGAGAAAGACATGTAATATCGTGCATGCAGCTCCACTGGGGTGTTTTGTTGATCACAACACAGACAAAAGAGAAATAACTACACTTTCTGAGCATTTACACTGCAGCACTAGACATAGAAGCCTTCTGAGACAATGTGTGGGATGATAAAAAAGAAGCAATTTATAATAGATATCATCGGCAGAGGTCTGTTAAACACTGGCAGGTAGGTCTATGCTCTGTGGGCACACATTATTATGCAAAAGACGAATATGGATATAAAATCCTGTGAAATAATAATAATAAAAAAAAGTCATGCTTTTTGCAGAAGTGTAATGGAAGCCATTTAAGCAGTCAATGATATCCCCCATCCTGCCCCCTCTCTGTTCAGCCAACTTCTTCTAAGAGAAGAGCATATCAAATGGGCTTTAGTCTCAACAGCTTGGAGGCAGAACAACTCAAACATGCCCTGCAGAGAGACAGCTCTGTGTCAGAAATCACACTCAACCAAAACCAGGCCTTTAATGGATCTAACTGTTCACACATATCCCAATATTCCAAATGTGAAACTGCCTCTAACTTATAAACGTGTCATTTATTTTTTACATTTAACTCATTTTTAATTTTCTAGAATTGTTTTCTACGTTTGCATTGGTGAAACAATGCACTCTTCTCATCCGCCTGGTTTGACAGAATTTTGATCTGCATCCTCTGGCAGTGCACCAGACATGAGGACGGAGGGGGGAGAGGATGGATGGAGGGATGCTAGACAGAGGACAGGTGGAGATGGAGGGAAGGGCAGATCCCCTCCTCCGTGGGATGTGTGGGTCACAAGCCAAAGACATGGTGCAGCCCAGAAGGGAGGGTTATCTCTACCTGAATCACTCTGACATCTCCTGCAGGTGCTGGTTTCTGTGGGGGTTCAAATTGCACATTTTTAAACGGGGCAGAGAGTCATAAGAATCAGCATGAACACCAAACATAAAGCAGTATGAACGGCTATGTCTGACTAGAGGTGCAAAAGTGTTGGCGCTCGGGTGGGAAATGTAGGATTCTCCATGTCGCACGTAGCCACAAAATACAACAAACACAGTCTGTTACAGTTAGTTTTTTTTTTATGTATTGTGGGGCATGTCTATCAAACTGAGCTTCATTGAGAATAACTACAAAGATTAACATTTCTCAGCACAGTGTTTACAGCAGCTTTAAATGGTCATTCTCATTACTCAGATAGTCTCCATTTGCGTGCTGTTATATAAACAGTCAGGGACAACAAAGGACAAGCACTAGGATGCTAAGCCCCAATCCCTTGTGTAATACTAAATGTCCATTTTCCAGTTTATTTAGCCAACTAATAACCAGTGTCTTATGTTTTTCATGATCTCACTTTTATACCTTAAAAGACTCCCTTTGCTCTCAGCTAATTGTTGCAACTCTAATTGATTGAATTGGTATTGAATTTTTGCATCCTGTGACACCACTGCATCCAGTGCAGTGACATAACAGACCACATCAGTTACACGGCACCACAGGTTTGCCTTGGCTACATTTGTTACGACAAGGGGTTGACGGCATTGACCTACGGATCTGACCTACATCCTGGAGGGGATGTGAAAATTCAGGTGGCCGACATGCTTGCGTCAGACCCTCAGTGAGTCATCACGTCATGCTTACAGTGCTAAGCCCGGGGGGTCACGACCTTCCACATCTGTATCAGAGAACTGTCACAACACTCGCAATGAGCCTGCATATGATCATATAACCATGATCCACGTACTGTGCGGTAAAAATGCCCAGCTGCACTCAAAAGGTGTGTTTAAGTACACGGGGAAACACACAAGTGATGTGAACATAAGCATAAGAAGAAAAACATTTCAAAAAATGCAAAGTAAATATGGAAACTAAGGTCTGTGTTAGTGAGTAAACAAACTCAGACTGCGTCTTGTCTCTATGAAGATGCGCTTACACAGTAAAGCACTTCACACGGAAGACAACGGCGAGCTGTGAATGAACCGCTCTTATCAGCCATGCGCAGCTCCCCGCCACTGGAGGGGAACTAGTAAATATCACATGCCTAATTATAACCAGACACGCTGCTTGTCTCAACTTCCACAATGTGTCTTTCATCTCACACTGTTGTTCCTTCAGTAAAAATCATTAGGGTGAAAAATGCAATCAAGAATTCTGAGATTTCCTGGGGGTGCTGGTTTCATAATATAAGACAGTGATTTAAAAGTGATGAAGTTCTGGCTCTGGTTATTTCTATCTAAGTTATTTCTTCAGGAGAGGCCATGACGAAATGTCAAAGCCCTTTGACTGAGGCAGTGAATGAATGTGAACATTATTAACATGACCAAAGAATTTTACTAGCGTTTCCTGAAACACATCCTGAAAGAACCTGGGGCAATGAGAGCTCCACCTCTCACTGCTATCAATACTTGACACCAGCTCGTCCTACCAGAAATTCCTTTCCCAATACTCCAGCAACAAATCTAACACAAACTTTCCTTGGCCTCTTGTTTTTTAGTGGGAGGAGGCAGGGTTGTCAAGTGCGGCAATGATTCACAGAGAAAGCAGAAACAAACTGCAAAAACAAACACGGACCGCACACATACAGTTCAAAGTCAAATGTCATGAATGAGTCACTAAATGGCCCGATGGGGGGGAAGTACTCAGAGCACAGTAACAGGAGGTCACCAAAATGTGTAGAGTAAGTGATACAAAGCGAGTGCTCGAGCCAGAGAGAAAAGAGGAAGTCTAGAGGGGCAGAGTGGCTGCATGTGGCTCTGAGGTTGAGGATGCAGACGGTTTGGGTGGTTTACACCCTCGCTCAAGCTAACAGGAAGTGCCACAGCCCCACAACGGCAAGCTGGAAGTCGTATTGTGTCGTAGTGTTTTCTGCATATGTCAGTGGAAGATTCTTTCATGGTTTGCGAGAGCCGCTCGCTAATGAAGCTGACAGTTTTAAGGTTAGATTAAGCACTGATTGAATAGCCTACAGCACGATGTCGCTTTTATTGCCCGAGTGGCCTTTACTCATTCATGTGAAGGAAGTGTTATTTCCCTTTATGAGCCACCTCACACAATGAGAGGCGAATTAAATACTTTTACCCACCTTTACCCACCATGGAGAGATTTAAACAACAGGGGGAAAAAAAAGCTTTCCTTGCACTGACTACACTCCCCATCCTCCCCCTCCGCCTGCACTCCTAATGAGTGGACAGGCAGACAGGCTCTGGCTCCAAGCACAGGTCAACAACTTCAAAAAAAAAAAAAAGAAAAAAAAAAGAATCCACAGTGGAAAAGTGGGTCGTCTTCTGCTGCTGACAGAAAAACTGCACATACGCTTGCACTCTTAACATCATTGTGGACACATGCTCTTTTAGGTGTCAGAAATCAGAAGAAGTTGTAGAATGCATGATGCTGCCAAGTCAGCAGGCCTCATAAAATCATGAACAACAACAACAACAATGGGGATTGAGTGAGCGAGCCAATATGGCTTTTGCATATTTGTGATGTCCAATAAAACTGAATGCATGCAGGCCAAACCACCAATAGCTTGTTTCTCCAACTTTGTATGAGCTTAAATAATCATTTCACAATCACGCTGCATTTCTCAAATTTTGAACATGAGTCATGACTTACAACTCAACATAACTAAAATCCAACCTTAGACCTGAAACTTCACTCTTTTAATGCCCAAGACACTCATAATAGCCCTATGACAGAACAGCATGAGGTCAACCTGTGGTCAGCTGATCTGCTCTGATCTTGTCAAGTGTGAGTGGCCAGTGCTTTAGACTAGAGTCACCAGCACACCAAACAACACAGAAACTCGCATCATTTATGGCCTAAACTACAGACAACAGTGTCAAAGCGCACCTCACAGTGTAAGGTTATAACTTCCAAAAGAAAACCAAACTAATTCAGCTTCAATTAGTGCATCACTTACATCTGAATGAACTGCTCGGCTGCCCTCTCTTAACCTCTGATTTTGCCCCCATGCTTGCACAAACATTCAAAACACATACCACATAGATTTTGTGCAGAGATGCACACGTGGACAACAGACACACACACTTACCCAGAGCCAAGCAAAGTCCCTGCACATCTCATCTCATTCCCTTCATAGCGCAGAGAAAAGACTCAAGTGTCACAAATGCTCCTGTTCCCGCAGAGGCCAGTGGCAACTCTTAAAGCTTTTGCTGCTTCCAAGCCTCCTGCCTGCGTCTTATCACTCTCACTCTCTGCACATATCCCTTACTCTGCTCACTCTCTTTCTTTCTTACTTCCTCTCTCCTCTCCTGTCTTTCTCTCTCTTTTCTTTTGCTCACTCTCTTCCTCCTCCCTTGCTCTCTGATCTGTCTTTTTCCCCTGTCCAGCGTCTGCACAATGCACATCAATTATTCAGAGGCAGTCTCCCGGTTTCTCCGGCTTATCCAATCAGAGCAGGGCTCCGCACTAATGGGCTCCTGCTGTACCTGCTACCGGCTCCAACACACTCTCGAGACAGCGCGGGGGAGGGAGGGAGAGAAATAGACAGAGGGAACAGAGGAGACAGCCAAAGAGGAGGGAGGATGAGGAGAAGAGATAAAGACAGCGAGCCGACGCAGACAAACAGGAGCAGAGATAGAGAGGGAAAGATATTCCAATGCTTCTCACCTCAGTTGTGAGGTGCTGTTATTGATGTGCTCAGCTTAGTCTGTCTAGCGCTCCATTGCCCTGGTTCGCTAAGCTGTGAGACAGTGCACACAGAAACACACATTCACACATGCATAATCCAGCGATGCGACTGCCATTTGTCAAGAAGGGTAAAAAAAAACAAAAAAAACAGAAGAAGAAAAGTCTGCAAGCTCAGGCTGCAAACTTGCATAAAGGGGTGGAGCTTAATATGCTATGCTGACTGGCTGGAAGCTAATGCATGAAAGAGGAAGTGGGAGAAAGAATAAAGTACAAGATGTAAAGATCACCCTGCTCACAGTCTGACAAGTGGTGAGATACAAGCTTTATCAGAGAGGGGATTCCTGACTGTAGAACAATCTAACCTGACAATGTCTCCCTGTCTTCATCACAGACCACTTTGTAAATCTAATTAACAAGACACATCAGAGAGCAGCAGAATATCTCAGTGCAGCTGAATCAAAGAAGACGCAAGTCAAGGGTGAATCTGAGTTCATCCTCTCTTCGCCTGCCCCTGACATAACCCAACATGGCAAAGCAAGAAAAAAAAAAGAAACAGTCAGGATGAATGGACAGGAAAGCTGTCATTGTTCTCGCTCCCCTTACCTAAATGCTGATACGTGCTGTGCAGCTGAAGAGTGGGGAAGCCCACTGGCCTTGTGACAGCAGAGGGAAGTTGTCTTTTGTGTGGCTTTTGTGTGACAGACGCACTCAGTCATCAACAGTTTCACAAAAGTCCCACGCAGAATTGAAACACATAGACAACGGAGACATTGTTGGGCAGAAATATAACATGAAAAGGGTGTGTCAAAAGCCCCTGATGAGAAGAGGAGGGGTGCTGGGGGGGGGTTAGTGATGGTGGTTGAGTCCTGAGGTGTGGGTGCCAGATCAGTCAACCCTGAACAAAAGGAGGATTTAAATCATTTGCTCATCCGGTTTTGAGAAGAACAAAGTCTTCTGTGTTCTGAGTACAACTGCACTGCTGGTTCAGCTGGGATATTACAAAAATGAATTTACTTGCAACTGTGTGAAGCAAAACAATTAAGCAGCGAGTGATAGAGGACCCAATCAGCCAGAGGCAGCAAACGCAACTACCCTAATAAGTATTTCCCCATGAGCTTTTATTTCTATAAACTTAATAGTAAACTTCTGAAGGTAGTTTTGGGTTGCAAAGGGGTTTCATCATCTAAAGCGAACCGCTGGAGAGTGTCAGAGGAGAGGCCTGCCTTCTAAAAATAAGCCCCGTTTCCTGTTAATAATTCAGCGCGCTGCTCTTACTCAGCAGTAATTAAATATAAAAGTCTGTAAGGTTGATTGGGTCAGTAACAAAGGATGCCTACACCTTCCTCTGCTTCTACACACACAGCTCGAAAAGATGGAAGGGAAGACGGGGTGAGAAAATCAATCAAGTGAAAGTAAACCAAGAGAAAGGCATGTCAGAACGTGTGTGTGTGTGTGTGTAGTGTGTGTGTGTGTGGTGTGTGGGCAGGTACTCTCACACACACTGTGCAATGAATCTACACTGAGTCTAATGGGAGCGCTTATTTTCAGTTGTTCATTTACTTGCACTGCTTGCTGAATTATGGGTGTTACGGGTTGGTGAAGTATTTTTGTGAGCTTTGTGTGTGTGTGTGTGTGTGTGTGTGTGTCTCTGTTTTTCACAGGGCATGGGGTAAGTTAGAGCCACACCCTGGAAGTTTTCTGTCATTGTTGACACAGCAGAGAGTGGCTGTTTTTCCACATGTAAAACAGCAGATTGCCTCGTGAGCGTGCTCTGTTGACTGACTGGCTGACTGGCTGCTGACACTCTGCTCACTCAGCTCTGCAGTTTCGCTCTCTCTCTTTCTCTCTCTTTTTTTTTTAAATGTCAGATGAAAGTGGGTGGGGGGATTTTAGAAACCATCTCAGAACAAAGCTCAGCTCTGTTAATCATATTTTCCTGATCAGCTGATAAAGGGGAAACTACTCTCACATATGAAAACCATCAAACGTGATTATCACTTGAGAAGATGAAAAGGATCTTTAAAAACCACTTGCTTTTCTTGTATGAATGTGTGATGCCACTTTAAATGACGGAATTATTATTTCTCTGCGTGATGGAGGAACAACAAGTATCAACCTGCATCTGACTTAAACATGAGTTTCTAAGAACATAGCACTCATTCCATGGAGCTCTTACCTCCAACGCAGAGCGCATCAAGTCATGTTGCAAACAAAAACACTCACTTCATACTTCATAAACAGAGACTAGAAACTGTTACGAACTTTGCAACAGAGTGGCAGATTCACTGAGGAAGGAAACACTAAAACCCTTTGCAGATTATGTGGCTAATCTGATTTGTTGTCTGCTGAACTTCACAGTAGCCAAACAGCTCAGAGTCTATTACGGTTGTGTGTGTTTGTAGGGCAGCAGCACACCTATTATCTAATGAACCCTCCCAGCTGGAAGTCTGCTTGTACCAGGCTACAGATTAGTAGGAGGGAAACATACACTCGAAGGAGATTTACAAATGAACAGTGGATTTTATAAAAACACGGCATTTGGAGAAGAAGTTAGGCAAAATCATAAAGACGCGCTCAGCTCTTCCAATGAATAAACGAAATGTTGCATGCTAACAGCATTAGAGCTGCGTATCCCAGCTGGCTCTAATAGTTAACAGTGCTAATGCTAGTTCGCCTAACAGCAGATAAGTCTCTTCACTGGCTGATTCCAGATTAGAGCAACACACTAATCCCCCAGGCCTCACTGCAGGGTCACAATCTCCAGACAGCTCATCAGCTGCGGCCTGCTGTTGCTAAAAATCTCTCCAGTTCAGTCGACGGGTCTCACAGGGCAGCAGATTATACTTTTATATCGAGAGAAGCGCAACTTTGGCCGTTTGTAGTTTGTTCATAGGTCGGAGTGGACACGATGAAAATTGAAAACACACGCAAAAGGCTATTACACAGTTTTACGATTCATTTCTTTTCTGCATCCACTCAGCAGCAGCTGCAGGATTTTGGAGTTGGAGTGAGAGGTACACGCGTCAACTTAATTTCGCATCAACCGACGTTGTCAAACTGTTTATCAATTTCAACTTTAAACTGATGCTCTGAAAAGAAAGCATCAGTGTGATTGATCCGCCTACTTAAGAGACCCCCCCTTGAGGAGCCTGCAGAAAGCATCCCAGACTCTTTGGGCCCTCATCCGGGCTCTCAGGTGTCAGATTTGCGGCCCCGTGTCGCCGTGGAGGCTGTTAGAAGATTGTGCACTGTCTGCACAATTAGACATGCATACATTTGCACACGCAAAGACAGTGGAAATACACAAATGCGACCATACAGGCAGAGGTAACAGAGCAGGTCTGCCTCTATGTTGATGCATTTGTATGAGCACACACATGTCTGTCTGAGTTCAACTGTGCATTACGTCTCCTCTGTCGCCCTCCCGTCTGCTCTCTCAGACAGACGTCCTTGTAAGGGAGGTAAGACGGATGCTTAGTGAGTAAGACCTGCCCTGAGTCACATCTGCCTCCCACCCTGACAGCCTGCCTGCCTGCCTGCCTGCCTGCTTCATTTGATGACTGGCCGCATCATATCTCCCATCCCCCTCCACCGCCAACACGCATAATTACACCACAGTTCCCATTTGTCCGCGGTGCATAAACAGCTTTTCCTGAAACTGAGTTCTGTCTTCTATTAGATCCCAGAACCATCAGCAGGGCCTGAGGATGATTCTGACTGTCAGCTGGGCCCAGACAGGCAGCCAGTCCGAGCCATGCCTGGACAACAATCACATTATCCCAACACAGGAACACAGACAGAGAGAGAAATACAACAATCAATATTGTACACTGACGTCTGTCTGCCCACTTAAGTTCCTCCCAACAAGACACTTCCCACCACAACTGAAAGAAGATATCCAGCTCAAGTTAATGTTCAGATCATAGGATCAAGTGAGCAAAAATGAAATATATAAATACAAAAGAGTCATACATTTCTTCCGTTTGCATATTCAGTAGCAGCACCCAGCACCTCAAATGAGGAATTACAGGATAAGATTTCATAATGTTACCGTCTGTACTGTCACTCCACTTCCTGTTAGGAAATGACGACATGTGTGGCTTATCACAAAAACAAAAGAAATCAGACAGTTTAATCAAAATATTTGCCTCTCACTACCCCTCACTTATGTAATGCCAAACAACAGTTTATCTGTGTTTTGACTGGATGGTTACGGCTTTGTCAGGTCTTTGTCAGGCAGAGTGAGTGGTCCAGCACACATCAGCAGCACCTCTCCAGCCATCCATCTCTTTCCCCCTCTCCTCTCTGCCGCCTCTGCACGTTTCACTTTGACAAATGTACAAGAACAGGCCGCTCCTGCAGGACTGCGTGAGGCGGGGAGGGGAGGTATGGATTGGGGGGAAATTGGATTTGATAGATAAATGTCTGAGGATAGCATTACTGCCTGCTCTTTCTCCTTCTTGCTTCACGTGTGTGTGTGTGTGTGTGTGTGTGCATGCATGCGGACTGCTCATACAAATGTGAGTTTGTGTGGAAAGACTGTTGAGTAGACTGTTTTTGTGAGGATACCACCCGGACAGCTCATCTCAATAGCACATTAATGTTTAATGGGGACTAAAAATATCTGACATTATATTGCTCTATGGACTTTCTGTGTGATGTCTGTGGTCGCAGCCGTTTGTAGAAATCAGAAATTTCCAAACCGCAGATTCATGGGGACTTTAACAGACACATTTATTTGAATGGAACAAAATAATCTGCAAATTAAACTGTCTGTTAGTATCGTTATGAGATTCTGCGTGCTTTGCAAACAAAACATCCTAATAGAACTCAAAACATAATAAGCAGCTTCATTGTGCAGTCATGTCCTGAATGGAGTAATGTCATTGTATACTTTTCTGTCATGATCATGATTGTACTTTATCGAATAAAAAAATGAATAACGGCAGCGTGAGCAACAATGGGCTTTGTGTTGACTCGTCCACAGTCTTGCAAGTCAAATAGCGGTAAATGGGATGGCGTTTGAGCATGCACGTACTGGCGTTTTAGCAGAATGGTGGAACTGACCTGCAGATTTGGGCGTGAATTTGTCCCTGTTGGCGGCGCACACAGCCAGCAACCTGTAGCCCAGGTCCAAGTCAAACCCCTGCTGAGCAGCGACACGACTCACCACCTGGGGAAGGAAGAGAGGATTGTGAGAGGCGCTGCTGTATCTAATAGGTTCAGCATCATTGCATCATTTTAATTACATCATTACAAGTGGCAGGTTCAGGCAGATTCAGCTCAACCTGAAGTTAAGAGAGCGCCAGTGGGATGAGGAGAGATAAATTAGGGAAAAATTACCTCAGTAGATAAACATCATCAAACAGATGTAACATCTGCAACTATACTATTTTCATTATCAATATACCTACTGATTATTTTTTCATTAAC
Organism: Selene dorsalis; assembly: GCA_900303245.1. NCBI lineage: Eukaryota > Metazoa > Chordata > Actinopteri > Carangiformes > Carangidae > Selene > Selene dorsalis. Next base: position 6,429 of record OMNW01009789.1, on the reverse strand, counting down.
TGATCATTTTGTTCAGCCTGGTGTTGTTCTAAACCCCAATATATTGTATTCAGTTTACTTTTATACAGAATATTGCAAAAAACAAACATAAAAAAAATGATGATGTCTAATGTCTAATCTAAACAATTGAAACCAGATAATTTTTGCTATAAAAATAACTACCTAATTAATTTATTATCAGATATCTGTCAATATTTGTCAATTTATTTTCTGTGGGCTAACAAATCAGTTAGTGAGTTAATAACTTCAGCAGCACTTTCTCTTTCTATTATCATCTGGGTAAGCAGGACTTTCTTACGCAGTACCATAAAATATTGATCTGGTATATGAATATCAACTGTTAAATAAACACTAAGTCATAGATAATGCATCATAATCCTTTCACTTTGTTAATTGAGTAAATATTAAGAACAACTGCTATCAGTGAATTTCATTCATCTTCCGACAGACACGCAGACTGTAAACACTTGCGCTCGCTCGTACATGTACACACACAGACACAGTGAGATTAATGTGGAGTCTGCAGGCTGGATTGCTCCAGCGATCCACAGTCGCGGTGTCTCTGATGACTGCATCAACCTCCAAGAGAGGCGAGAGAGCCAAACCACAGTTGCTCTGCAGAACGAGCGAGCAGAGGCTCTGAGAGGTTATCCTCAAACAAGCTCGAGAGCAGAGTTTGTCCCAGACTGACCAGGGACTATGTGAGTGTATGAAAAGGCAGAGCACAAAGAGAGCAAGTTAAGTGTGTTTTAGCATCAAGTCCCCCCTGGGTCGGGAGAAGTATTAAAAATCTCTCTTTTGAGTCCCATTTTTGAGAAGGACCAGTCCCCAGCCATAGGACTTTAATGATCCTTCAGTGTTAATGACTTCAAAAGGAGGTTGAACATTTATGGGACACGAAGCAGGAGCCTCCTGGACTTTAATGTAATGTTAAAGGGGATACTAAGTAATGTTAAACAGGACTCAGGAGACAGTGGTAAATCATTATTAGGAGGGAAAGCCCTTTGCTTTTATCTGCTCACAGATGACAACTCCTCTGCTCCCCCTGACCTCAAAACACACATTACCTTTAACAGGGTCAGCTAGGGTGCCTTTTAGAGAAGCAGCATAACACGAGCAGTGATCATAAACTAAATAATGTGGTTGCTTGAGCACTGAGGGAAAAACTATGGAGATTACATCAATAAACAGGGCTTTATTTGATTGTTTTAATCAAGAGATGGTGATATTCAATTCTTCAGCTCCAGTAAATTACATTATTTTTTATTTGGAGCTCCTCAGAGGATACAAGGATGTCATCCCAGGGATAAATACTTCACAGCATAATCTATTCAACCCAACCATATGATGCGAACAATGGCGATTCTGACATTGTTTGCAGCGAATCGCGCTGTTGTCAGTTGTTTAATTTCCCGCGTGACTGAGTCCGCCCTTCAGTTTGGACAAGGCACACAGCCAGCTACAGAGGCTAGCATAGATTCAACATGGATTTAACAGTGTTTCACCTCATAAGCCTTTTTTCAGCTTAATCTCCCTTTGAGTGTACATCCAGGCCCATATTCCTGTCAGCTGTAGCGCTGCGGGAGGTGCTGGAGGGTTATTGGGCCATTCATACTATTTACCATTTACACCGTTGTTTATCTATTTGCTGACAAAAGAAGCCGCATCAGTTTTGGAGTTAATTTCTGCGTGATGTTGAAACGGTTGCACATGAAAGAGACGGCTCCCGGTGAGTTATGTGGGTAATTTTAGAAAACTGTGGGACAGACATAATGCAGATGTCTGCATGCACTGATATCACCCACACACTTGATACACTATGCATAAAGAAAGATGGGGAAAAAAACACTGATCGTCAAACAGACAGAGCTAATAGTGCAGCACTGACACTTATGTCATCTTTGATTAGCTCTGGCGCAGATACTCCATCAGGGAACGGAGGATGACCTCCACGTGCATGACATGCTGGAGGGAACAGACGTCTCCAGATGAGGCATACGTAGAGTTTCATTTAGCTATGATGAATATCACAGGGCCGTGATTCAAAGAGACGCACAGTCATCTTTATGTCTCGATTTGAGCGCTCTGATACGTAACCAGCGAGTTCACGTCGTGAGGACGAAATCCTCGCAAGAATGCATGGACTTGTTGCACGCTGTAATTCTCCAGATAAGAAGCTGTTTGCTCTCCCAGTCTGATGAAACAATCTAGCTGATGGAAGCAGCCCCATGCTGAGAGGGATCTCAGTGGTGGGCTCCATTGTATAGCTCTTTATCAGCCTTTAAGAGGCTTTTATTGTGATTTACACATTAATGAGCATTTATCTGTTTGCTCACGCTACTACCTCAGCTGGGGACAATGTTGCTTCAGTGTTTCAAAGACTGATCCCAGCGATAAAACATGTGAAACTTGCAATTTTCTGCTCTAAAGCCTCTTTCAAACACGTGACTGTGTATGAGTGTGTGGGTTGGTGTGTGTCTGAGTGTGTACATTTCACACACCTGGTGCAGGCCAGCTCTCTGGCCCCGTTCCAGATCGATGAGTGGTACTGAAAGGCGTTAGCCGGAGGTGACTGGCTACTCGAAGTCTTGTTCAAGCCTCTTTTTAGTGTCTGTGTCATGTGCGTGTGTGTGTAAAGCGGAGAGAAGCTGTGTCTGACAAGGACTTTAACCTCTGTCACTGGGCCTTGACGCCCTGAGCGGCCTTGGATAACTGCTGGATACAGACCTGGTGTGACTATAGCCTGCTACTAACAGTTTTTACTAACATTTACAGAAGAGAAAAGGTAATAGGAAAAAAACCTAATACCAAAATTGAATATGATATGAATCAGCTGATGCACAGTCTAGGCTGACTCACAGCCCCTTAAAACTAGGCTAAAAGCTTCAGCTAAAAGTGGACACATCCAACTTTTTTTTCCATGTTTTCTATAGTATCCCAAATCTAATTATTGTTTTGCACATGTCTTCTAAAAAGTACCTGAAAACCCCAACGAAAAACCATAATTGGTGTTTGCGTACCGTCAGACATCCCATGAGACTTTGCTCGAAAGGTCGCTGGAAGGCCCGGGGATCTCCACACCAGTCGAGCAGCTCTGTGGCTGCCGAGTGGAAGTTGGCTGGGTTCTGTAAGTGCTGTGCAAACAAGGAGAAGAGAGATCGCCATTAGAAACAATGGGAAATAATGAGCGTTATTTTTTTCACATTAAGTACAAATTGGAAAAACACTGAAACCAAATAGTTCTGCAGCCCTGCGCTCTCCCACCAAACTGCCTTGATTTAATGTCTTGTGTTTTTGCACAACCCTGTGAGGACCTTGACTCTTTCCGATGTACGCCCACTCACAGCTCCACTGCATTGTGGGAAGAAGATCACACCCATATCAACAATGATGCCAGTGTTTCTTGTTAATCTCTCTTGGCAACACCCAGCCCTCACCCCCATGACCCACACAGCAACCAAATCTTTCCCTCCAATCCTCCTTCTCTCTCTTCCCCTCATTCATTGCCTGTTTTGAGAATGTAACAGAGCCTCGGCACCAGAAGTCCACTGGCTGGCTTGGCTGCGCACAAAGAAAACAACCTTGGTCCTGGCAGCTATGTGTGCAGACTCAATACGCGCCGTTGGTGTGTTGTCTAATCTCTTTCAGTCTCTGTCTGTCTCTCTCGCTTGTTCACTGAGGCCTGAAACAGTTGAGTCTTTTCTTCCCAGTGTCTGAAGGCTACTCAAGCTGGCAGGACACAATAAGCGGTTTTAAAATTGGGCTCCCTTTCTTCACAGCTCAGGAGGTTAATGGCTCTGAAATGGCGCAGAGCTACAGCTTGTTCAGTCGGCGAGATTGAGCCCACTTGAAAGCATTTATTATTCTCATCTGGAGCTGAAGCATCTTGTTTTGTGTGTTCTTGCGGATAAGGTAGAGCTATTGTCTTTAGGGGGCAGCAGAGGTGAGTGTTTTGAAAGGGCAGCTTTTTGGGCGATGCGCGACAAAAGGGCTCTTTGGCGCAAACGCAGTCTTACATGTTAGGCTTGGTACCCGCCCACACAGAAAATCTCTGAGAGCTTCCAATGATATCATGAGCTTGAAGAGAGGCCTTGAGTGACTCATCTTTTGTGATGTGAAGATTAGCCATTATAGAGTTAGCCGCAGACTCTCACAGGGGTTTGACTGATGATGAAGAGAAGCGGGGAGAATGAGAGAAAGTGAGAGATGCTCTTGTTGAGTGAGAGGGAGGAGAAGAGCCTGTTCTAGATGAGTGATATAATCTGGCATTATTGCTGCTTGATGGGAGGCGTATCAGCCTCCAGCGCGAGAGGAATCAGAACTAGCACAGCAGGGGCTGTCTGTCTAGATCTGTAGTCACAGCTCCTCCTGCTGCAGCGCTCGCCACCGACTCTGCCTGACAACCTCCACTCTGGTGTGTGTGTGGGGGAGGACAGCAGAGTGAAACAGCTCTGTGGAGTTTAGGGAGGAGGATGGGGGCCTGAGCTGTTCTTGTTGTTGTTGCTGTTCAGGGTTGGATGAGGACAAGAATGGGGAGAGAGAGACAGAGAGAGAGGTGGTGGTGGTGGGTGTGGGTGCGTGTGGGGGGAAAGGGCTGAGCAACAACAGCAGCAGCGGCAGCAGTGATGGGGTTTCAGCAGACAAAGAGCCAGACGTTTGACAGACTATCCTCTGCAAGATGATGGACCGACCCACACTTTTTCGGACCGGTCAGAAGGAGCAGGCTGTTCGGAGCCTACCTGGCTGCGTGAAAAAAACAGCACATCACCTGGCTCTCTGCCAGCGGCTTTCCCCAAACCAAAACAACGCCCTGCTGCCAGCGCCGCACAACAAGCTCAGAGCTCACCTACCAACTCGGTGCCTTTGAAGTCTGGTTTTACTACGAGCTCTACTGCAGCCAGAGCCGAGAAGTATATAAACTAAACTACAATTAGTGAATTTATTAAGCTGGATATGAGAAAGTAACTGAGGAGGCTTTGGGAAGCAAGCAGCGCCAATTCTAATGGTATCGAATTTCACTCATGCAAAAAAAAGCTGACATTTTGGAAATAGAGTCGTCCAAGATTTTGACGTCAAGCACGTTGCTATATGCAGTCAAAGTGAAAGAACTGAGGAGATGAGAGCCTATTTAGATGAGGGGTATAATAGTGGGTGCTTGGAAGTTTAGTTGGGAGTGGGGTGGGTTTAAGAGAAGGCACAAAAGAAAGGGATATGTCACCTCATAAGCGCAGGCTCAAAGCCCTATCATTCACTGATTCACTTGAAGGCATGGTGTCACACGGATGTTTGGAGATATAAAGGATCACACCCACATAGCATAAACAAATAAGCCCACAGCCAGCCATCCAACCAGCCAGCCAGTGAGTTTTTGTAGACTCTTAATCACAGGCAGAGGCGGTAGCCCTGGGTTCTGTCTCTCTGTCTGTCTCACTGCGTCTTTCAGTCTGTATCTGTCTGTGTGAGGAGTCTCCTGAACGTTGGCAGTCAAGGAAGCATTTAAGCAAAACCACAACAAGGGCCGGCATACGTCAGGAGTCAGGAACGTGATGTAAGGGAACACAGGACCAAAAGGAGGAGGAGGAGGAGGAGGAGGAGGAGATGAAAAAAAAAGAAAAGAAAAGTGGCGTCTGTTATGTTGCTAGTCTCTTTGAAGTCTCTTCTTGTGTTCACTGCCAGATTTGCCTCTCTCTCTCGCTCTTCCTCTCTTTCTGACCCTGTGCAACATGATCTGTGTGACTGGAGCTAATGGCCAGAAAAACTGATGCCCATATAAGGTGCTGAGAGGAGAAAGGAGCGTAAGAAAGGAAAAGGAAATGCAGATTCTTTTTCAACCTCAACGCTCAAAACCCGTGTCTGTGTGCCACTGGATACACACCTGTTTGATGCACTGCAGCCTGTCATTGGTCTGCTGGATGTGCCGGTCCATTGATGGTAACGGGTTCATCTTGATGCCTCTACCGGGACGCCATTAAAAGGTCTTTACCCTGTAAAAGAAGAAGAGGAGGAGGAGAGGGAGGAGAGGTACATGTGTTAGAGCAGGATTCTGTCAGGTCACACATGTGAGAAGTTTGTAGTCTATGAAGTTCAAACAGCATTTTAGCAGCTTGACAAATTCTTAAAAAAAGGGAAAGCCATCTTGTTTATGCACTGACTCATCGAAGGGTTTGATCTGCCTGAAGCACATTTTTTCTGGCAACTGCATAAAACTGAGATTTTCCACGGCAGCACTTTTAACGACAAATGCAAACATGATGCAACTGAAACTTTATTCGCCGTACATTACTTACGGGAGGAAAATCGAACACTCGCTGCGGCCAAGAAACTGTTATCTTGTCTTTAGAAGACGCACCCCCTCACGTCAAGGTTATCAGTGTGGCATGGGCAACTAATTAATGCCTACATCTTAACAGCAGATAAGGCTCGGCTTTA
>OMNW01009788.1:0-13287 GCA_900303245.1 Selene dorsalis | reverse complement strand
GAGAGAGAGAGAGAGAGATATATATATATATATATATATATATATATATATATACACTATATATATATATATATATACACTATATATATATATATATATACAGTATATATATATATACAGTATATATATATATATATATATATATATATATATATATATATATATATATAAATGAATGAATTTGGTCACATTCAGGTTTGAACTATACAAGGCTTTTATCAGCAAATATGACTTAATGTTTTATACTGAAGTCACACAAAAGCATTGTCAACACTTTGATTGAAGTAGATAACATCCCAGATTACATGTTATTAAGAGCTGCTATTGGAGCTGTAAGGAAGGCTCATTTCAATGTTATCCAATAATATTTTTTCCTTTTTTAATTTCCCTTAAAATGTAATCATGGATATTGAGTTGCTGGTGGCACTCATCACATTCAGATGCATTGAGATTTCCAGTAGAAGCAGTGTTGTGTACCAGCAGTCCTGCACCAAAAAAGGCTCTCAACAGATGCATCACATGTGGGGTATGTTTGCTTTAGTGTAACTGATGGGAAAAGAACCACAGAACGCAATCTTTATATTTCCACATTCATTTTCTCGTTCTTTGACAGATTTATTCTTTTGTTCATGGCACTACGACTATGTAATTGTCGTTTTATTTAAAATATATTTAATATATTCTTATTGGAAATGAGGATGGAGTTATTCATGTAGCTTATTCAGCTAATTTTCTCACATTTTCACACCCTCTCCTGAAAGTCCTGGTGATTAATTCACCAACACTTTCATCTCCACATTCTGATTCAAACCATCTTTCTTCCCTGTTGTGGTAGCTGCTTAAATCTTTAGCCTTTTTGGACACTTCAACAAATCACATTGCTTCATTCTAACGCTGCAGTCAAGGGGTGTGTGGAACTGATGTCTCAGGATTGAGTGGTCTCATAAACCGAGAAGGGACTCAGTCCCAGGAGGAACGTGAATAAGATGTGTTTTCTCTACCTGGAAGCCACTTGAAAAGTTAATTAGACCTGTCCTTTGCTCAGTGAGTACCAATGGTAATGGGATCACTCAGGAAATTGAACATGTGATGGATTTAGTTCCCCCGTTGAAAATATGGACTATTCAGGACTATTCAGGTGTATATATATATATATATATATTTGTATATCGCCTAATGTCAGCTGGAATTGGCTACAGACCGCCCTGCACAGCTAAGCTTGGTGGCCAGTGGATAGATGGATGATGGATAAAATGCCTGAATGAATGCTTTATATATGCATTAAAATAGGTTCATATAAAAAAAAAAAACTTGTACGTGTAATGTATATTTATAAGCTTGTTTCTGCTCTTGAAAAACTATCTTGAAAGTATCTCTGTCCTCCAGGACACTGGGAAGCTTCCCTGGTGGGTTAGAAGTTTGTTAAGGAAATAATTTACTGCATAATGTGAAGAAAATATCAGTCAGGCAGATTGATGCAGAAGTGGACAGAACAAACATAATAAATGATAAGATGGATCCCTTATTCCCCTCTCTGAATAGAATAGTCCCACTTCCTGTAGATGAAAGCTCCACAATGTTGTCATCCATAACCCAGGAGAAAGGAAAGCAGAGAGAGGTCCGTGAGAGTGCTGCATAAATGGACACATTTTTCCTCCACCTTTGTCACCCTCTCCCTTCCACATTCTCTGCCGTATTGGGTCTATTTCAGAAGATAAATCATCCCTGCAGGAGCCAAATGTATCCTTATCTCAACTGTGCAGCTTCTTTCATTGTACTACCCAAATTGCCAGCAACCACAGTCCATGTGAAGCTAATAAGGTTAAATGAAGCCAACAAATAATGCAAAGAGGGCATGGAGAAAATTGTCAGTGAGAAACAGGCTTCATGTCCCTTGCTGCCTAGAAACATCATGCACTGTGGCAGCTGCAGCTGTAATGGCGTCATGCCTTCCAGAGTCATGGTAACCCAATAAACCATGATACACGTGGCCTCTAATTTGATTTAAGTCGCCACCTGAATCCTCATGACATTTTCTGACTAAGCTTACATAAACCTGCAAGGATGAAATTATTGTTTTTTTTTTCCTTTTCTTTCCACTAAACATAGAAGGTCAGAAGCTTGTCGTTGTCTGTGTGGAAAAATTCTTTAAAGCTCCCAAAAAAGCAGCAATAGCTGCAGCTGATGCTGTGATTAGACCACAGTGTGCAGTAAAGGGCTGCTGTGAAAAATAATAACATGTGGAAATCCTGTGGCATGACTGATGAAGTGACAACATGTTTCCTTTCCTTTGCTGAGTCATGTGTGAATCCCCATATAACTCCAGAGAGAAAACTTGATTTCAACCTTCAACAGTTTCATGGCCTCATGCAATCTTCATATAAGGAAGAAAATTACCGTATATGCATATAGCAGGCTGTACATGTCAAAGACACCCAGGCTATTTACGTAGTCTATCCACAATGCACTAGGTAACATTAGAATTAATTTGGAGTTGTGTTTCTGACAATTCAATGAATGGAAGTCCAGCAGCCACTCAATCCTGAGGGAAATGCCAAACTTTTTAGGAGCTAAATGCTCCGATTTATTTTCACTGAACTTTTACTGACTTTAGCTGATGTTTGATGCTGTAGAGTGTGCAGACCCTCTCCAGGGAATACAGCTACAGCTGATGAGCACAGATAGTCCAAATAAAACCAAGACAATAAGCTGCAGGGCAGTGAAACACCCTGCAGAAATGAATTTGGGTCAATTTGTCATTGTGAATGACACCTTTTACACTGGAGTTATCCATTTGACCTATTGTGTATATAAAACATTGATTAAAGTATCTTTGAAACGAATAGATCTATACCCACCTTCATTGTAATTCAATGACAGGCTTCCTTCCGGTCTCTCCATTTGACCTGATGATGCATGAGGAATAAAGAAATATCACCAAAGTCATGCTGATAGCCCATCCAGTAGTTAATGACCATTTTCACCCAGGATCTCATGGGTGCATAGCAGAGTAACATTACATTTAGCAGTGTGGTTTTAAAAGAAAATGGAAAAAACAAAGCGCAAACAATGTGCAGAAAATTTGCAGAGCAGGAGAATCTTTGTTAATTAATAAAAATGAATAAAATATCTGAAATCTTGCAATAGCCCATAAACAAACCCATTAACAATCAAAACAGTGGTAAATGTCTCCTAATGGTTTCTTTGCGATAAGCAAGAGCTTTCACCCGAGCTTTATCACAAGCTGCTGTGTATGCAGTGAGCCTGACGGCGAGTAATCAATCATCCAGATGGACCGGCAGTGTTGTGGAGTAGTATCCCATCAGCCACCAGGTGTCAGTATTCTCCTATTTTCTGCTCTCGTTACTGACACAGACGCCAACCCAGAGTTTGCTCCAGGCCACAAAATTATGTCTTTGTTCACCCAAATACACACCTCCATCCTTTATTATGTTGTTACACACTGAGGGAGTGTAGGTGGGGGTTCTTTTGGCTCTGTCAAAACCATAGTGTTAGCAAGTAAGAATTACAGTAAATCATAATTAAAAATGATTATTGATTACAGATGTAGCATTTATACTTGGCCTTTTTAGATTTTCTGTCCCTTTTTAATGTGTACCATAACATAAAAACTCATGTCATAATTATCTAATCAAGAATCTATGGTAAGACAGCAGTGACTTTTCCTGGAAAGGTAAGTCGGTAAGGCCTTTGTTGTGCAGGAACTCTCTGTTACCTTGCTTTGAAGCATCTGCTACAAGATATAATCAATTTTTGGCCCGAGGCCAGTCACTAAATTATTCTTTGCTGGCACGAAGTGACATACGTGTGTCATGAGGTAACACAGAGGGCACTGTGCTTCCAGTAAGGCCCGGCTGGGCGTTGGCACCTTTCCTACTATTCTGTTGTTTTACAGTAAGGTCCTGCAGTCTCCAACAAAATCTATGCAAACACTTATTTTTTGAATATCAGCTCTTTGCATTAATAATAACAACTTCACTAAGGTTTTGCATGTGCACTCAGAAGATAATCACTGGTGCCAATGAACTTTCACAATGCAAAGACTTCCAAAGTGTTCACTATCTGATCTGAAGCCTTTCTGTGCATTTGCATACTAAGGTATTTATCAGCTTGCACTAAAATGACCTTGCATTCATGTTCTCATCCTGCTTTTTATGAGAATAACTATGGACAGGGATTTATTGTCTTTCAGTTAAAGTGTGTCTCAATCTCCTTGTTCTTTTTGCAAAAAATGTTGACTGGGGCTTTGTGTGGACAATGTCAACAACCATGTCTTGTAGGAGGAAAAGTCCTTTGTCCAGTCTTTGAAATGCCTTTTTGACCCATCTTTGATCTGTTCGTGTTGGGGCAGAACAAAGGCCCACATTTTGGTGCTGTGTATGTGAGTGTGTGTGTGTTTGGGTGAACAACATCTCCTTCTTGAAGCTGCTCTGACTCATACACTTGCATGGTAAACAAACAAGCAATCATGCAGTGTTTCCAAGGATGGAACTCATTTCCATTTACACAGCTAACATCTGCTGACTGCTATTTCTGCAGAGATCCAATTCTGGATCTAGCACCATCAGCTTAGCTTAGCTGAGATGTGTGTGCTCATACCCCTAGACACGGCTTTGCTGCCAAAACAAACAGCACTGTGGCACGGTCACTATGTGCCCTTTTCCATCTTAATCCGCTCGGCCTGTGCCCTCCACTAGCAGGACAAGGTCCCTCCCACTGCGGATTCAGCAAAGGGGCCCTAAACGCCTCACCGTAAAGATCATAGTGGGGGTTGAAGGAGAAGTCAAGCCAAGATGGAAAGGACTAACATGAGCTCATTGTTGATGTCCCTGCCAACCATCCTGCCCTCCACACATACCAAACCTCTCTGCACACCCTCCCTTCCTCTGTCTCCGCTATCCTCCAATGAAAACAGACAGGAGCTTGGATTTGGGTTAGATGAGGTGGTCGCAGGCTTGATACAAATGAACTCCATATTGCAACCAGGTGTTGGAGTAAAGAAAGTTGAATGCCAAAGTTTTTTCTTTTTTTCATAGCCTGTTTCCACACATCTGTCCAAAATTTCTCTCTGCTTTTATTTCTCTTGTGTCATCCATCTTTCTGGGCTACTAGGAAACAAAGAAAGTTTCACCTGAATTCTACAATTTTATTCTTATAAAATAATATTACCACAGCAATATAGGGGTCACAATAAACACACTTCTCTGGGCAACAAATTGAATTGATTTAGAGACAGTTGTTTTCGGCACAGAGCTGAGCTGTCCACCAAACCTTTCAGAGAAAAGGTCACCTCAGGTTATGCACACGTAACCACAAGCTCGGTTAGAAATTCATGAGCCATTTTATTTTAGAAAGTGATCATTAACAGTCAGATTTTCTGTGAAATTCGTACTGATAGGGTGGGAACTAGTCATCTGCTGTTACTGCAAGTTAAACAGCAGACCTGTTGTTCTTATTACAAGGAAAGAGGAAATGGTTGACCTAGTAATCTATATTGTGTCACCAACAAAATTCCACGCAGTTCCTTATTAAGGCAGGTGGCTGGGATTCATTAGAAGTTCAGAGTGCGAAAGGACTTATGTAACCTGCAGCCACAACAAAAGGTAAACAGAAAGGTGGCTGATGCAATGTCTCATTATGTTCAACTCCGCAAAAAACGAGTCTTTCAACACACGGTGTATAGTGCTGAAAATTCAGGTACTTTCACATTTAGTGCAATCATAACTTTTTGTTGTAATTGAGGAGTTTTCATAGTGACCTTTTTGTCCCACTTGTGTCTCTTATTAGCTTCAAATGGAGGCATATTGTTTATTAAGTTCTTCAGAATAAACAAACCTACTTTCATGTGAATAGCTGCACTGAAATGCATTTTATCTCAAGAAACATAGCCAAATATGAGATCATAAAGCAGGAATCAAAGTTATCATTGACATCTGTGAAGTTTCTAATGAAACTGACAAGAAATATGGACTCACAGATAACCAATAGCTGATAGCCAATAATAGCTGATAAATAGTGGGTGTAGTAGGAGTGCCTGTCATATAAACTACTAGACACTGCTCATACACCCATTCATTACAACTTGACAATTCTCGTTGAGGGGGAACTTCAAAGAAGGAAATGGGAAAATCTAACCATAATTCTCCTAAACCTAAAACTACATCCTCATCGTGAAGTGACAATTATGAACAAAACAACTCAAGATTATTAAGATATAATCTAACCAAACACACACACAATATGTGGAACTATATGTGGAACTCTTCATATTTACACTGTGCTGACCATTAAATTTGTTGCATTCTGAATGTTTTCACACTCACAATGCAATGTGAAGAGGCCCAATATCAACTGTTATGCACTGTTTTTATGCATTTATATAGTAAAATACTGGCAAAGAAGAAAGAAATAAACTCTAATCTCATCTCACATCAAATTTTAACAAATTATCTACTATGTACCCACTGTCTGTTACCGCATTTCTCATTCATCCACACTGAACACTACCTCTCAGTTCTTCATTTTGTCTTTCAAGCTCAGTAGATTGCTCTGCGCTGTAAGCTTGAAGCTGCTTCTGATAGATGATAAAAGTGAAACTAATTTTGAGACTGCACTGCCATTCTGACAAAATAAAGCAACATGATTTGTAGGCCCAGGACATTATGTGATGGGACTTTATTGCTATTTTCAGCTGTAAGAGAGTAAAAAAAAATGTGAGAGACAGGCAGACAGACAGACAGACAGACAGACAGACAGACAGACAGAGAGAGGATGTGTGTGTCAGTGAGTTGATTAAAAATGGAAGTGTCTCTCCCTGGTCTCTCTGCTGTCATCTGATCCACTCATGCAGTCATCTACCCACACTATGGCATTACCTAAGACCGGAGGAGCTTGGGTTTCTCTGGCAGGACAAATGGAGTCTGGCCCATTCATTGTGCCACAGCGGCTCTTTCTCCGCATCACATCATCCACATCATCCCCAGATAATCATTCAATTCAAAAAATGTGCTTAAGGGATATCCATCAAAAAACAGTCATTTAATCTCACCCCCCCAAAAAATAAAAAAATAAAAGAATAAACTTTTGAAAATCAGCTCGATGACTAAAAACTTGTTTGAAACATTGAGCCGAATCCTCAGTCAGAGAGCGTAATGATTTGTATGGTATTGTTTTAGAAAAGTGCTACAGAAATGTTCAGTCATTTATGTTCAGTTTATCTATCTCAAGTAGGTTTGGTGCCATGCTGAAGTGAACAGAGATGACAGTATCAAAAACAACACTTGGAAAAAGAACATATACTATTCTAACATATATGCAAATACTCCAGCACATATCCTGCTACGACACTGTCAGTGTTGATACCAGACAATGAATAAATAAGTAGAACCCAACTCCACTTCTGTGTTCACTGTGATAGATTACTTATCTCAAGTGGGTCTTTTCAAGTTGTTTTTCATCCTGCTCTGAAGTCACTGCCCATAAAATGTGAAAAAATACAGAAAAAAATACATGTGCTTTGCTTCGGAGAATGGCAAATACGATACGAGCTATAACTCATTTTTAACTGACACACCAGTCACCCATAAAAAGTGAAAAACATCCATTTGCACAGCTCTGGCTGGGCATTTTTCTGATGTTGCACTCTTAAGGCCTGGACCTGAGACCTGAATGATTTGATAATTGGACAAATTGATTAAGTGTCTGGTGCCCCTCGAGTAGCACTTCGTTCTTTCTTTCTGCAGGCAAGTTAAGGCACAGATACTCTTAATGCCAAATCTTTTCTCCTGTTCTTCTTCTCCATTTGTGTGTCCACCTATCTCTCTCTCTCTCTCTCTCTGCATGCATTTGTCTGTTAATCTTTATAGACTCGCATGTGCATGATTGTATCTGAGCTTATTTGACTGGAAATGCTTGAATGAGTCAATAGCAGCAGCTGGTTGAACGCAGGGCTTTGGCTTGCGTCACTGACGATCTGCTCTGGTCAGGGTCAGCCACCGTGATCTCCACAGCCTCTGAGGCTGCCTGACCACTTGCTCGGGAAGTAAGGGTGCTGCATGCTATGTCACCTGGTTGCCATAGTAACAGCGTAGTCAGCCTTTCCAGTTAAGAGAAGAATAACAGATCCATATCCTGCATCACAAAGAGTCCTGGAGGGGTTTGTAAGAGAGGAGTGCTGCTCCCTTTTCATGTGAATGTGTGTTAGGCTGCTTTTTCTTCCACAGCTGCACAACTCATGCACCCAGTTGTCTGTCTCACTCTTTCTTTTTTTGTCTTATTCATCCTTCTTTTGTTTTGTATTTCCCATAAGCTTGTTTATATTGATGAATGTCCTTCCTCTGTGACTGTGGTGCTTTTGAATGCCACACAGTTCTGTCTGCTATGCTCATTGTGGGAGTCCATGAGTACTGTCACAAGTTAGTATCTGCATTTCACACACCTCAACACACTGTCCTTTTGTGGCTTGCGTGTTTTATGTTCACAAAACCCCACAGTTTCCACTTTGTGTTTCATACTGTAAAACCTTCACATGCCTTTTTATAACCCAGTGGGAAGCAGATCCATGTCCCAGAATTCAGACCTATCCCATTGTGTTGCTTTATCTTTATAAGTACCATGTCATAATACCTTGATATATCAACCCAATGAGCTTCAAAGGAACAGCAAAGACTTTTGAGTAATAAGAGACACTGCCTTGATTACAAAGAAAACTGAAGCAAGCAATACTGACCACTGTATTACAGCTTCCACGGAAGTTGTGAGTTATCAGTTTCAAGCTGCACACCCTGTGCACACATGCAGTGTTTGCATGCATAAACCTCTCCCTCACTGATATCCATTTAGTGTAACTTTACGGTTGTGCTGGATGAAGCTGCTGCCAGTTTATATGGACCATAATAATCTAAGGCCAAATGCATTGTAACAGAATGATAAAGTAGTGTTTATAAAAAGAGAACAAAGTAGCTCACCAGTTATTAGAAGCAAAATCCCTCTTGATAGCTAGGCTACCAGTTAATGTGTTACAGCTGCTGTTGTATACTCAGTCTAGTCCATGTCTAACTTCATATTATGACTGAAGACCCTTTCCCTCATGTATCTTAAATGTTCAGGCTGTTTTCTGTCTAGAAACAGAGGCCAGAGTTACTTTTAATTATAGGACACTTGTGTATTGATAATACCCGTTTCCCTAATTTCACATGCTATTTAGCAAGCTGCTCCTTGGGAAGTGCAAAAACACACTATTTCTCACTCAGTCTATGCTCATGTGTGAAAGTCTCTTTGTGGGAAAGCAGCTTATCTACCATCTAAGATAAATATGTGTTTTATGGCTCCCAGATGGGAAACACACATGTCTGTCCTTGTCTTCAAATCAACCACATTTGAAAAGTAAATCAAGATTGTTTGAACAGGGAATTCAAAAGCTAAATCTGCATAATGTATTCAAGTAAAAACATCTCAGAGAGTCTAACAAATAAAAACATAATTAACGCACGGGCCCTTGACATCGTCACCAGTACATGCACACAGCTAGTTCTGCTTCAGTCAGCTTCCCAGATGCAATATGTGTGTATATTTATAAGTGTAATATATTAATGCAAAACCAAAATGCAAGGTTGTTGACCCTTGGGTCCTCTTGTTAAATATTTACATATTGTCATTCCCTTTTACACACACCAGTTAACAAACAGCTGCTCTGTGTCCTTGAACCACTGGATGGAAAAACTGACAGTGACTTAAATAGAGTGGCAAAGAGTCATTACATACCAAAGACACATATTATGGCATGGGTGTATGTATGTGATAGTATTTTGGGGCATTGATTTGGAAAAAGAATGAGTGTAAAGTTATATCTAAGTGGAACATTTTCGATTAGAAATAATGTAGCCTATGTCAGGAAATGCTGTATAGAGGACATGTGATGTGCAGTGGAGTGTAATGAGGCATTTCCCTGTGTCATATCTGAATTACTGGAACAAATGGACATTTGAATGGTGCTCATGTTATTTGACTTCCAAATAAGGCCATCCTTTTGATTTCCAGGAAGGCCACATCAGGGAGAGCAGAGGCCTGAAGTGGATTTGAGACGTTCTAAATCTTAAACATGTATTACAGTGACTAACTCCAACTTTTCTTCTGATATAATGGTTTAATGTGTCTTTTCTTTTCTTTTCATGAGAGGCGAGAGCTTTTGTGATGTTACAAGCCAGTAGTTTAAGGGAAGCTTAGGCTTTCTGGTTATCTGATGTGTGAAGAAAAAATCGTATAGTTTTGCAACAGGCTTTTCCTGGAAACAGGGAGAGGGCTTCTTTGACACAGCTCACCTGAGTCAGATTAACATAAAGATATGAGCTTTACATCTTTGATGTCCAAAGTCTGAAATGTTTCATTCTCACTTCCCACAATTTGCTCTGCAAGTGTGAGTTTATCTCGCTGAATCTCTCTGCTACTGTCTCCTTTGTGTCATTCTCTCTGTTCTCTGCCACACACACACACACACACACACCGGATGAAGAGGTAGCATACTTGAGAAAAACTACACCAGACATGGTGAAGCAAGAGCATCAGATCTGTTTCTTTAAATAAAAGAAATAAAATACCCAGCCCAACCTTTGAGTTTGTGGTTTTAGCAAAATTCAAATTGCATGCGTCACACTTACACACAGTACTTCACTGTTCAGATATGTGACAGGATCACTGCATGTGAAGTATGTGAGCTGAGATCAGAAATGATCTTTGGGAGTTCATTTGTTAGCTGTAAAATTCACACATATACAAAAGATGAAAAGAAGGTGATGATAAAGTAAAGTGAAGATTATGTTCCATTGAGGCAAGTAAGTGTATTCTTATTACATGTCACTATGTTTAGGGATTTAGTCAGTAATGGAAAAAAACAGTGTTTAATCACAAAAATCAAAAATTACTCAAGATCTGTCGGGGGTGGTTACTTACTACGTGACACTCCTAAATACCACCACTGTGAAATTTGGTAAATTTTACAGGAACTGCGAGTCCTCACACTCACTTTGCCCACCCAACAACAAAGCAATGGAATCATTCAATCTGACTGGATACTGTCTTCACCTTGATCTGACTAAACATGACACTGTTAGGCTTGTGGTAATAAAGACGTAGAATTTAGAGGAAACCAATCGTCTGGCGGGAGTTAGCCGCGGGTGTTATCATCACCTCAGCTGAAACACAGGGGTCCCAGCGGTGTCACTTCCTATCACTGCTGTGGGGTAAGAAGAGAAGGGGAGGGGTTTCTGCTCTCTCAATCTGATGTCACACATTTTGAAAGAGAGTGAGAGAAACATGGGGGAAGTTTCTAGGCTTCTCAACTCTTATATTTTATTAGAAATAGCTGCGTTTCAAAAGAATGCTAGATTTTTTTTTCCAGCTAAGGACATAAAAGTCCACTGGAGCTGGGTAAAAGCTTCTGGTGGGGCTTATATACACAGATTCCAGATGAGTGAGTCAGATGTTGGCTGAAACTACATGTCCTGACTCCTGATTCATTTGTTCTTTCCAAATTCTTCTCTCTTTTTTTTTGTTGTTGTTTTTTTTTTTTTTCATTTTTTGGTTGAGCAATTCATAATTTATAATGCCTTTATAAGTTTAACTATATACTTATACACAGTTTACAGTCAGTAACACGCACTGACTCCATGATGCATCTCTCTGTTATGGGAAACATGGATGATCTTAAACAAATACAACTGACTTATCAGTCTGGCATGTGAACTTGCGTGTTTGTGAGTTACTACTTCCAATCACCAATGTGTCAATATCCTGCCTGTGTTTTAGAGTAAAGTAAAACTATAGTTGAGGGGGAGCAGGCAGTGTGGGGGCAGAGAGTGGGGGACTGTCATGCCCACGCATAGATAGTGTGACTTTAAAAAAGAGAAAGAGAACAGAGAGAGAGAGAGAGAGAGAGAGAGAGACCTGTGTGCTTGAAGTACACAGGTTGTAACCAACAACTGAAGGGTTTCCTGATACGACACAGGATGAGTCACACTTCTCAGAGGCCACAATCAGTTCCCTGAATTGTTACTAAGAGAGAACTTCCCTCCCCTCCCCTCGTCTCCTCCCATTTGTCTATCTATGGGAGTCATTTTCTTATTCATACTCAAGTGCATCCAGACAGGCTGTTCTGATAGAGCCCTCATGATACACAGAGGTTTCATTTCTTTTTCTTTTTTTCTTTTTTTTGTTCCACCTCAAAACCACTCATCCACTTACTCATCTTTCTGTTTAACACCTGTAATTGTGTGTAAATGTGCACAGTGTTTTTGTAACTTGGATCATGTTTTCGCAATGGTTTACCATAAAAAATACTACGTGAATGAGAACTGATGTCTCAGTCAAACAAGAACTTATCAGTGGGGTTTAACACACAGATGAGTTAATCTGAACAAGAAATGCTGTGCTTTTTTGAACTTCTGTACAGTTTAATGATGACATTACAGAGGGACAGATATGATCACATAACTACACTCAGTTCCATGGAAAAACAACAAAACACACTATGACTTAGACTTAGAAGTTATTTCATAGGAAATCATGAAAGCAGCATACCAGTCATCTCTTCAAAATCGCTCATTGTGATCAGAATGGAAGTGATTCAGGGCCAGCTTCATTATAACACAGCTGTCTATTTCCAGCTAAATACAGCCACACCACCTCAGTGTGACCATTGCGGAACATTTTGGCAGCCTTTCATCATATCAACTGGAAAAAAAAATGAATCCACTTCCTCTCTCTGTACATGTCACAAAGTTCCAAAACTGCAGAGCAAACCTCACGACCACACATGTGATCGCTGATAATGAACTTCCCAGTAGTGTAAAAGTCCTTCCTTCCTGCAGCTGTGCTTCTCAGTGATCTGTTCACTGCAAGATATCACATCAGTGTTTTTTAACAGTTGCACCTGCTGTGCAACAAGTCACAAGTTCACTATTTCATACTTCAAACACACGCAGGGCTATCTCAGCAGTTCCACTGGCATGTGAATTGGGCAAGTGTGTTTCTAGTTAGAGGCATTTTGCAAGGGTGTACTGTACATTATAGCATCTTGATGCCAGGATATACAGCAAATACTGTGTGGCAATGTTTTTTTTCCTCTTTTGACCAATGTTGCAATTATTACATTAGTTCCAGTATTTCTGTAGTTGCACTTCCAAACTAATATTAATTAAAGCTGAGGGCTATCTTAACCAAACAAGATGTAAAAGACTATGAGCAGAACAGTGGTGTACCCTCATTTGGGTA
>OMNW01009787.1:24938-41402 GCA_900303245.1 Selene dorsalis | reverse complement strand
GCAGCACATTGTTAATATTGTATATGCGCCTCCAAACATGTGTGTATGGGTGTGTGTGTGTGTGTGTGTGTGTGTGTGTGTGTGTGTGTGTGTGTGTGTGTGTGTGTGCTTACGCATGAACATAAGTTCTATGTGGCAGTGCTGTTTCCTGTAATTGCCCTAGCAGTTAGTTTTCAAACTAAAAATCAGATAAAATTAAAATCCACATGAAGACTGGCTAGAAACAAGGAAAAACACCAGAGATGCTGTCTAGGAATTTATGTTAACTTTTCAGTCTTGTTGGTTGCTCCCACAAGCAAGAATAAAAACACTGTTAATTGGTTCCACCATCCCCATCATGAGTGTCCCTGTGTTACGGCATGGAGGAAATTACTTGTATAAACACTCCTCAGGGAGATGATATTAAATGCTTCACTTGTTCTCGTTCAGACATTGTGTATATTTGCACCATAATGTCAGTGTTTATCAAAATCTATGTAAGTGTGGCCTTTGTCTATGGATTACATGCAGTACTACATAGTAAAGGCAGAACAAAAAATGAACGGTAAGGAAATGAATCCCCTCTCTAATTATCCTATTACAGACAGCCCACTTGTCCTGAATGAAGTTTAAAGGGGCTGTGTTAGCAAACTAACTGCAACGTGAGGCGATTTCATTACTTGATTGCATTGTAATGAGAGACCAAAAGCAATAAACATTGTCTATATTGTACAGTAAAAATAATGTCCTACATTTCCTGGGTGTTGTGGGGGAAACCAACAAGGACCTGCACTGTTTTTTCTGTTATGAAACACAACATTAAAACTGGGAATCGTTCACGTGAGTGTAATGGCACGCACAGAGCTCTTTTACTAACAAAGAGATATGCACTGTGGGATCTGGGTCTGCAGAATTATGTAGAATTATGTTTGTGTGAGTGAGCAGCAATGGGGGACGTTTGCCGACCGTCTTGGCAGCTTCCAGAGAAAAGAGCATGCTATTAGGAGGTTTTCCTCGTCTGGAGCACTGGGAGAGTTAGTCTGTCTGTCTGGACTGTCAGCCTGACTGATGAGAGCCGTTATCAGGTGCATGCGTGTGTGTGTGCATGGACAGTATGTGTGTGCATGTCACTCCTGACAGGTACCTGGCAGACAGCGCATTCAGGTGGTCAGAGAGGAAGAATTTTGGGACGTGAGGCCTTCAAGAATTACTTTCTGGCCCAAACTGCAACTCAGATTTTCAGTGTATTAGAAGCCACATGACAATATGAATCACTTTTTCATCTGCACGGCTACTTAATCTATCAATAAACATTAAAAATGAGGTGATGAATCAGATTAGAAGACAAAGCAAGCATGCAAAAGAGCGTATACCTTGGGCTGGTGCAGGAACGCTCCCTGTACATGACCCCTCCTCCACAGGTTCTGGAGCAGTCAGACCACTGGGACCAGGATGACCACTGCCCATGGACCTCCCTGGGACCATGTTCCCCATATTTAACACACTGACCCCGCCGACACCACTGCAGAAAAAAGAAAGAAGGAAGTGAAAGAGGAGAAGAGAATGGGACACCCAGGAATGGCTTTCTTATCAGAACTTGAGTGCTGGCTCAGGCGCCTGGTTTGCTGAGTTTCCTGGTTTGGACAAATGCCCAGCACCACACCTGGACACCCAGACTCTCTAGCTGCAGCCAAAAGACACACGCACAGATATACTGTCCATCACACCTGAGCCAATTTAAGCCAAACCCTGCACTCACACACATCATCACCTTCTCTCTGTCTAAATATCAGCTTTTGATATGTGAAGGAGTGCAGTTGTTCTGTGTCCAGCTGAGAGAACTGAAGAAATACCTCTGCAGGTACAAACAAGTATGAGCAACAGCAATGGATACTTAGCGGTGTATTTATTGTTATTAGCCATCAGCTTTGAACCGATTAACTCTCTGAATAAACTAATCTGGGTTAAGCTGTTTCCTCTGCTTTTTTTAAATTGCAAGATTTGCTTTCGCTATGGAGAGTGATGATGTAGGGCAATTGTAGTTTATTACAACTCATTTCTTGTATTAATATCCATTATTTCTATCAGCTATTAAAACATTTTACTCATGGAATGAATTAATACGGCCTGGAAACACGCTGACATCACCATAACAAAGGCAGCTGGGGCAAGAAATGAGGAGTCAGATGTTCTGCTAGACAGGCTGTAAACATGTCAACACTTAAGACAGACTGTCTAAACCACTGGTCCCCATCCCGGGGTCCGGGCCACCCTCGGGGGGGTGTCAAAGATCTCAGGGGGTCCACAGAGCTTTGTTTGCTCTGAGAGAGGAGTGAGGTTATCAAATTTCTATTTGTGCATATTAGAATTTAAAAACCCTAATAACACATCCAACTGGATAATCAAAATCATACAAAGACAATAGGAACACAAACCTACAAATGTTTATTTTTGTAAATAAAAGTTTGTATCACTTTATTCTTTTGATGCATCTGTGCAGGCAGATTTTGTGGATGGGGGGGGGGCTGGCTTGTCTTCGACACAGGCAGGGGAGGCTTAAAGGAAAAAAGGTTGGGAACCAGTCTGGTCTAAACTGTCCCTCGTTTAGTCTGACAAAATAAGGATTTGTGTAAGGAACAGTTTCTTGGTGAACTACATGGAAAGATAAATTCCACTGTCTTGTCTGTGCAGCAAATAAGAAGCTGCCATTACTAAGTAACTACCTAACTTAGCTGGCAGTAACTTCACAAAATGAGATGGTATAAGTCAATTTATCAGTAATTACCTTTGCTAAAGAGGTTGTGTTTCACCCATGTCTGTGTTTATTGGTTTGTTTGTTTGCAGAATAACACAAGAAGCATTAAACTGATTTACAACTTGGTAGAGGGATGAGACATGGACCAGGGATGAACCTCTTACATACTGGGGAAGATTACGATCATTGACTGTGATTTAGATTTTTTTGTCGTCTCACATCTGGTGTTTGCTCTTTGACAGAAGCCATGGCAGAGAACTGAACTTTTCTTGGTCCCACATCTACTTCTCTTTTGACTTTGTGTTTTCTAACTCTATAACACTATAAATTATTATTGTTGTATTATTATATGTCCGGTGTCTAATTAGTGAGTGAAATGATCAGCATGATTCACACTTCCTCACCATGTCTGGACCGCAGCTGGTTCCTTCTGCAGCCGGCATGAACTTGGTCTCACACCGATGTCCCGTGCGATGACACCACAGCGACTTGCAGATGTCCTGTCGAACAAGCCACACACAAACACACAGGAGGTTTTCTACGAGCATCTGTTTTGGCACCTTTTGGCATCATGTCCCTCCCCCTCTCTCCTCTTCCTCCCTGACCTGACAGCACCTGCTTCTTGCCAGGACCACCATCACGCTGGTAGATAAGCCCCCACCGCCTCGATAACCGAGAATAAGCTTCTCTACAAAGCGATGGTGTCAAATCTAATCACTGTACCTCTTTAATGAAACGGGCTATAATTGTATGTGTCATCTGACCCAACAATAGAGAGACAGAGTGAGCGAGTGAGCACAGAGGGAGAGCCGAGGTCGAGAGACAGGCGGCAGAGTCTGGCAACCTGCCCAACTGCAACTGGCAACAGGAGAGAAACCAGAAAGGAGGGAGGGTAAGAGCAGGAGAGACAGCTCTGGTGTGTGTGTTGAGTCTTTGTCCTCACTTCTCTGACACGGAGCAGGTGGTTGACAGCCACATCAACCGTACTGAAAATCATTCTACATGAGCCCATTAGGACCAAAAAAAAGAAAAAAAGTGTAAAAAGCAGTCCCAAATCCATGGTCAATCAGTGTGTAGATTTATTTACCACCCACTGACTAACACACAGTTCTAAGAAATGCATTTGTAGTATGTGATCTTCTTTCAGAGAAACATAGCAGAGATTTGGGGTTTTGAATAAGCAGTGAATAGCCAAGGCCATGCAATGTGTGCTAATCTGTCATATATACGATTTCCCAGCAATTACGGCCCTGTAAAGAGAAAACCGGTAGTATTTTAAACAGCATTTACATGTGAATCAGCATCACTGAATGAACTGAACATAAAGGCCAATACCAAGAGCACAAGGATTCAGGGGGGTAGGCCGACACAGAGGGAGGTTGGTGGCTGCTCCCATTCAAAAGATGGAATGCATTTTAATGGAGGGTCAAACGTGGGGGGTTTAAAGTTGTTGTGCAAAGATCATGCTAATTAATAAAATGCCAATTTAGTGGCGCTGTAAAGCAAACAAGTGCACCCCCTTTATGATCCGAATGCCACTTCTCATTAGTGGAGACTCATCCAGTGCATTGGAGACACATGAATGAGAACTGATTTACAATTGTCGGAGTCCATGTAAAACCACGACTATTCAACTTTGGTTCTGTGTAACTGCACAAGACATGGTTAGTTCAAGGATCTATTGTAGGAATGATCCTTCCTCCCTCCTTTTCTATTCTTTCCTTAGTCTATTTGTCTCCACCAGATGCATGTCAGTCCGCACTCTCCTTTTCTCTCTGTTTTGCCCTCCACCAGTGGGAAATGTCTTCCTCTTTAGCAATTAAATGTTCTACTTTCTTCACCAGCAAGTCACTAACTTGAAAAGCCTGTTCGCTGCTGGACAGGGAATATAAACAGACATTACTACAATATGTCTTCTGCCACCAAACGTTATGGTAACGGTTAGGGTTAACCCTTGCCAGGAGCGGGTGATGGCGATGAGCTTCGGCTTGGTGAATTAGGAAGCACAGAGACATGCTTGTTAGATGAGGCTGGCAAGGACAGCTCGATGGTTAACATGTCCACTTCCAAACAGCTCATGGCGAGCAAAGGAAAAAAAGTTGAAGTTGCAATATTTCCCTGTGAACAGTTTTTAATGCTAATCCTGGCTAAACTATCCAGGAAACTAGCCAAACTTACAGATAACAGCATAAAAACATTAAAAAAAACAAGTTACTTATCTCACCTTGACAAAATCAAGGTTGCAGAGTTTGGCCTTTGAACCAAACTGCCACTTGCACTGTGTGTCTGCGTCGTACAGCTGCCCAGGAAGCTGTTCAGGGTACTTGTACTGACCGATCTGCCTGGGCTCATCCACCAGACAGGATGCCTGGGCTGTTCTGGTGAACACAGCACACCACTCATGTCAGCCAGAAAGAAAGCAACAAAAACTGACCAACAGATTTTACATGGTGTCTATGTTTGAGTCGGGCCTAACCCAAGGAAGCGGCTGAGGTACTGTCGACTGCAGGTGGACCAGGAGAAGACCCCGTTGTTTCCAGCCAGAGTTGGAGACATAATGTTGCCTTCTGTCTTGCGGCACGGGTTGCCTTCGCCATCATGGATCATCCCAAAACTGCAGAAGAATGAAGAGAAATGGTGAGTTTAATAATAATAATAACAGATTTTATTTAAGACTTTAATTTCTGTTGACAACAGTACAGAATCATAGAGATATGAGTTATTTAAAGATAAGATCTTATAATGAGAAACAGTAACAGTTAAGTTTGTGTTAATTATATTACGTTGATAGTTATTGATACTGACAGTTTCCCTAGCTGATGTCATTGCTAACCCACCATTTAAATGTAACACTATGTCATGCAACTAAAACATATATGGGTGAATTGAGTCATTACAACACGGTGTCATGTGTTTAACAATTACTTCCTTGTTAATTTAAACAGTTTTAGGTCTTGAGTCAACATGTTTCTGGATCACGTTCCATTTAGCTGACTCAGTTCATTAGTATACCTCACCTTATAGAGCCAGGCATATAATTACCTCAGTGGATTAATAATCATTTGCACCCAGTTTCTGTTGCAGCCATGCCACACAAACAGAAATTTGCAAATATTAAAAATAAAACTCTATCTCAATAGAGACGTAAAAACAGAAACACAGAGTTGTGGTGCCTTAGGCAGTTTCCATTATTCTCTCATAAAGTGTCATGAGTGGATGAAGTAGTGCTCAAACGTAATGCTTTTATTCCACAGTGTATTTGTTTCTTTAAATCAGTGCATGTTCATATCGTTTAATATAGATTCATTACATCCATGTGCAGCACCGAGCAATGCCACAACCATCTGACAGCGTTTCATCTGTTTTAGGTCACTGCTACAGTTTTCTGTCAGCATTTGGCTTTACAACTACAGCAGCCAGAAGTTGAGTGCAGAATTCATGTGATGCCTCAATAATACAGTTTTTGTCAAACATACTTGTGTCCAGACTCATGTGCGATGGTGAAAGCCAAGCCCAGTCCTGTGTCCTCATTGATGGTACAACTCCTGTACTTACTGCACATGCCACTGATGGGGGCAAAACCTGCACAGGTAGAAAGAGATATGGAGTCAGAGATTTGTTGGTCATCAACTTTTAACACACCAACTGCACAAAAAGCCAAAGGTTAACAAAATCAAACCTAACATCTGTAACATAAAATCCTCTTGTTTCTTCCTCTGTGTTGGAACTGAGCATGTTATTTTGTGTTGAAACCTAAAACCGATTTGGCAGCCAGCAACGTGTTCACGCACTTGGAAGTCTGGAGGGGAATTTCACACCAGCTGCAAAATGGTAAGACTTTGATAGCTAATGAGTTTAGATGATGACTGCTGATAGTGGCCCTGACGACATTATGACATCAGTGATCATTCTTTAGGATTGCCAGTAACTTTTCTGGCTCAAAAATAAGAGCATGTACAGTAGGAACATTGATACATCACTAATGAATGTGCCCATAAGAGCCATGTGTTAAATTTTTAACAACCCTGGCAGAATATGTTGCTATCTCACCTTAGTTTTTTTCTTTTGGTCTTTGTCAAAAAGCCATTTTTCTTCCAGACACTACACATGTTACATACAGTTAACACATACTTCTACCGATAAGTCACTTTTCTTCTTATTAACTGCCAGCAGTTAATGAGATAATGACATAAAGTGCTGCCTAGAGATTAGAGGTATTTAGTAGTGTGAATGCAATATGATTGGGATATAAGCCAGGATGAGTTGGCTGCATTGTTGTTGTTCCAGCTGCTTCTTGTTCTTACAAGCTTCAAGATTTACATGTGGACTGAATCTAAGCTCATCCTTAAAGCTATGCTCGACGTTGAGAAAGATTGATCATTATTATTAACATCAGTTAGATGGTGGTTATGGCCCAATAGTATGACCTACACAATGTGAAGAGCAAATGGAACCAAAAAAAATCCATTCTCTCTAGTGGCTGCAGGCCTGCAAAGAAATTGACCAATCAATGGATGGCTGTGATTGGAGTTTCTCCTTGCTCTCTTTTGCACTCTCTCTCTCGTACCCTACATCCAATCCTCTCGCTCAATTTTGACACTCCGCTGCTCCTCGTCCCGCCTCGTCCCAACCCCCTTCCACATTTGAAACAACAAGCAGTTCGACATAGATAACTTTTATTATGCCAGTGCTGGCTTACGACTGTGACTGTGCCATTAGTTTTTTCATTCATCAGTGTCATTAGATGGCGCTAAAACAATTTTTGTCTCAGTTACTCCGCATTTAAAGCTGGCGCCATGTTTGGTTTCTGCTGGCTGGCTTGTTGCTCTGCGGAAGGGGGGGGTGTCGTTATGAGGCTCCGAGGGGAGGACGATACGAGCTCGGAGGGGTGTGTGTCCGGGGGGATGCTTTCTTCAAATCTTTCTCATCGTCTTTCTCAACGTCGACCGTAGCTTTAAATAAACTGGTCACTTCAAACATGTTGTTGCAGTTGTCTTGCTCGGTTGCATGGATTTGATAGACAACCATGGCAGGATAGTTTTTAAGGAGCTCTTTTCCTCCAGAGTGTCAGCTGATCAAGGTGATGTTTGCATTTCTGACTGGGGAATTCCATTGCAGGCCATAACTTCCTCTCTCTCCATGTTTCTTGCCTGAATCTATGCTGTTACCATGCAAGAAGGGCAAAATGCCCGAAAAACAAACAAACAAAAGCACATTTGGGTTACTGCGTCATTTGCATGCTCATCTCCTTTATTAGCAATTGTCAAATCGCCAACATCAATCACAATATCCACGGTGCAGTTCAACACCTGAAACCATTTCACTTTCAAGTGAATGGGGGAAAGGCATTTCTGAGTTGTAACCAATGCAGACAACCCTGAGCATCCTCACTAAGCACAACCTTACCCAGGGTGTCACAGGGCTCGTTCTTCCAGGAACAGATGTCAAGTCCAGTGAGGAGAACAGCATGATCATGACGTTTGCCGCCTTTCCCCACCAGACCTGACTGCCACTGACAGAAACTGTTGAGGGACTGGTCGGCGTGGTGATTTATGGTTAAGCCCAGCTGGAAGTAAAATGAGAGGAACAGAGACACAGAGATTGAGTAACATCATCAGTCATCAGTGTCCAAGAACAAAACAGCACATTTTTTGTTATCAGACTTGTTATGTGAATCCACTCACTGGGTCTTGTTCCAGCAGTAACAAGCTAACCACCACAATGTTAATGTCGGTACCAATGGTGCCATCTTTGAAAAGACTGGAAACCTGCAAAAGAGCGGGAAGCAAAGTTTGTTAATATCCCACATGTGCCAAAACATACATGATTATTTTCTGGTTTGTTTATATTAATGTCCTAGTGTTCATCAAGTAATGTTTAGTCTTAGCTAATGCTCATCTCTATTTACTCACCTACGCAGATTTCTTGCACTCAAAATTAAAGAGGTTAATGGTCAAAATCTTGATACCGTTAAAACATTTCTGACCACATAAGCAAGTACAACAGGTTGCTATGGCAAGGTAAGGGCCACATGACCAACAAAGAACTAGCACAGAAGAAAACTAACAAACATATTAAGATGTAAAGGTAGTAAATTATGAAAGAAATATCTTTCAGATAGACAATAAACTCTACCTCATCAGACTTTTAGAAACCGCATAACAATTACAGAGTGTGCTGGATTAACAGAGGAAGCAAATTCGGCCCAGCAGTGTCAGTATTGCAGTAATAGTTATATTATGTGTGGTTATTTTAGCTAGTGTCAGCTACCACAAGTTACTGGTCCTGCTAATAAAGGAACACTGCAGCAGCAAAACTATTTGAGTGTAGGTTTACATTTTAATACATGTCCTTTTAAGAGTTTATTCAACATCAATTACTTTACAGTGTTCCACCCTGATCTAATTTTCCACTCCTAGATGAGCTGGTTAAGAGACGTTAAGAATGTCTGGCTGGATATATAATGAATATCCTAGCCCAGTACACTAGGCTTGGTGCTAGCCAACTACAGTTAAGCACATGGCCCTCGCTTTGAAGTTTCTCAAGAGTCTCCCATTTTAGATGGCAAAAGAAGAACTAAAATCAGACTTGAGGTGAACAGACCAATTCAACAGATGTCCATATATCTTCTATCCTTTATTGTCAAATATGTTACATGTCACCGCTTCTTTTCCTTCTCCTCCCACTTCTCACCATGTTCATGACTGTGAGGACGTAGGTTGTGACGTTGTCCCTGCCGTGTTTTTCCAGCATCTTCCTGTCTGCCACCACCAGGGTCTCCACATTCAGACCACCCACCCTGTTGGAGTTGATGGGCGATCTCTTTGCCCTTCCTGGTCCTTCCACCTTGGGTATCGCAAACTCATCAGGCATGACGAAACGGTCCTCAGCGGGAGGCTTGGGAGCGTCTGCGAGGGCGAAAAGGGAACGCCGGAAAGGGAGGAGAGACAGAGAGAGAATAAAGTACAGAGAAACAGTGAGGACCTGGCATTGAGGGTCAAATGAATGAACTGTATTTTTCCTGGCTCGTGCCAGGTGATAAGAGCAGGGTAGGGTGTTGAAAGGACAGGAAATTCACTCCCCATGCTGCTTCCTACCTCTCACCACTAGAAGGAAAGATAAAACTGTAACCTGGGCAGAGGGTTGACTATATAGTGCAGCCTCAAATACATGTGTTATAATTATGCACTCAAAGTGGCATGGTGAAGTGAAGTGGTGATAACACTCAAATAATGGCATGTCAGTGTTTTTTGTTACATACTTGTATTAAAATTAAGCTGGTGTTTAGCGTCTCATGATAGCACATCTGTGTAGACCTGTCTTTGGCATGGAGAAAATCAATTTGGCCTCAGTATCTAAGAAAGTTGCATCCAACAATCCTGTGTATGTCAAATATGAGCTGAAAGTAATTCACACTGTCCCAAAAAACATAAAAACGTAACCAAATACACCAAAACAACAAACACATGATGAAAACAGATGATGAAAAGCAGTTGTAGTTGCCAATCTAAGAAGCGAGGATCAGCAGTTTAAATGTGGTATTTGACCAAAGGCTAAAAGACGAAGAATTTATTCAGTGTGCTTCAAATTGATTTAATTTTTTTTTTTTTTAACATAGATGATGGACACAGAGTGACTTGGTTGTTCACATAATTAGACAGTTACTTGAAGACACCTTAGGGGAAAAAATACTTATATGACAACTTAATTTTGTTAATTTTGATTAAGGTACATTTTATTTAGGTATTTTTTTTTCCATATAAAGAATAATGTATTTGTATTTTTTAATTTAATGGCAAAATGATGTATTACATTTAGGATGTTAACTATATGTATGCATGTCTACGCTGATTGTGTGTTGGTATGTGAAATGGGATTAATCAAAAATTATCAGATAGCAAAGGAGGGCTATAAGAGTGATATGACAATATAAGGTTCCCTTACATACATTGCTTGCGGCGTCCGCAGAAGTGTTGCCTTTGTAGTTTTCCATGCTGGTAGTCATGGTGATGATGCTGCTGCTGATGATGGTGGAGGTATGGATCATCAGGTCTGGATGAACTGGTGCTAGAGGAGTCGCTAGATCTTCTGTGGACAACATGTTCTGCTGAACGTTTGTAGACAACATGTGGGTGGGTACCAGTGGGGACACTGTAGTTGTGCTGTTTGGCCAGATGTTGGGGTAGAGGGGCGATCAGATACTCCTCCTGAGACACACGGATCAAACCTGACTGGAAAAAACACCCACAAAACCATGGATAATGAGTAAAAACCACAGATCTCTCACACGAAAAAATCCTTTCAGATACATTTTTCAACAGCAGGAACTATTAAATATTTTGTATCTAATATTGAACAGCATAGTCTGGCCTTGACAGAGTTATACAGTGTAGCTGAAGCAGCCTTTGGTTAAACCAGCAGTCCTCCCTTTTCAGAGGCTACTAACACACACTTCACCTCTGAACCTGCCCAGATCAGCCCCACCTAACCTGACAACTTAAACTCTACCATAATATTAGGCAGATGTGCACAGTGCATCCAGCTGTTTTAGAGGAGGATATGTCAAATTTAGCTGGATGACAAAAAAGCATAAAATTGCTGTTTTTATGCAGAGCTGGGTTTTGTTTTTAATTGATTATAACAAAATGTGCACATCTTGTTCAGTCCAGTTTAGGGCTTTACTTCAAAACATAATTCACTCCAAACAGAAAATTCTGTGCTTGTTGTTGACATATTCATAATGACAACATTGTGTCCCTGGCTTTGTTTCCAAAATAAAATCCGACGATTGTACAGTGCACTTTTAAAATTGTTTAAATTTAATACACCGCTTTATTCAATTTCCTGACCCTGACTAATCTTATTTACAGGTTTAACAGTCGACTTCATTAAATGTGTCATCTTAACTGGAAAAACAACATGTACAAATGGCAGTACTGTGATCATTCATCCATCCATTTTGACCTCGCTTCTTCTGAAAAGTCTAAACTTGAGGAGATTCAATTCGGGTTTGTAGTTTTTCTCCCTAGACGTGTGACAAAGCAAATCAACTTGTCTGGCCTGGCCCTTTAATTTCAAAGTAACAGGTCACGTCAGTTTTCATCATGTGGCCTTAGCTGCTCTTTGAACTGAGAGACTGAGCTACTGAACCTTAAACATGACCACAGGTTTCAATCTAATTCACTCCACATCGCACCACATGTTCACAGAATAGCTGTGCAATCAATCAGGCACACACATATACAGCCATAAACACACACTGAGAACACATATGCGCACACCCACTGACCCAGTGACCCCTGAGTGTGTGTGTATGTGTATAGGAGTGTGTGTGTGTGCGTATGAGTGTGAGTGTGAGAGAGCGAGAGACAGAGAGAGAGAGAGAGAGAGAGAGAGAGAGTCCTGCTCCTGTTGAACTGACCCCATTCCCCCCAGACTAGCAGGTGGCAAAATAAACAGAGACAGGACAAAAGGGAGGCCATGGCAAAGCTTTTGTTGTCAAAACATTGCCTGGATACATGGCAGGCAGCCATCATCAGCCCCATCCATCCCTCTAACCATCCATCCATCTGACCATCCATCCTTTCGTCCAACTATCCATCCTCCAAATCTTCAGCCGCCAACACATCTTTCGTCTATCTATAAATCATATCCCGCTCCCATCAATCTTCCATGGAGCCATGGGAAGTTTTACAGGAAGTTCTTTATTTTGCCAACATGAAAACTCCACGTGCTCCAATGGTTCCGAGTTTCATTCTACGGTGTCAATGGCTTTAACCTCGGCACATCGATACCTGCCAAAACAACCTTCAAAAGCTTCACAGCTCCCTGCTCCAGCGGCATCGCTCTGAAGGGCTCAACCTGCGAGCACAAGGTGGAAAGAAAACTTTCCTCTGGGCTATGAATAAAATATATCAAATCAAAGATCTGAATTAAGAGACTGAAGGTCTTTGACAAAAAGAGAACAGCTTCCCAAAATAGACTGGAATTCAAAACAGAGCTAGTGGAGGTCAAAGGAGGTGTCTCCCATCAGCACACACTGCTGTCGTCTCTCGTTTGCCCATCTTTTCATCTGTCTTTCATTCCTGCGTTTACAACGAACCTGGTCTGTGAAAACATACACTTCATCAAATATTCCCTTTTATGATGGAACGCTGTTATTATTCTTTATCCTGACAGCACACTCTGTCAAGTGATATCAGTCTACTCATCGTACAACAGCAGGAGATAATTTCATAATTTTTCTTCCTCTCAACCAAGCAACACCCTTGGACCATCACACTGACTTTAATGAGACAACGAGAAAGTCAGCCTCTTACAGACATTATACAGATTCTGCTTGAGAGTTTGCAGAGCATATCATATAATTTGCCATCACAAAAGGCAGATGTTATTAATGACTATTCATGACCCAACCTGGCAACCACCACAATCCTTGCATGCCTTACATCTCTCTCTCTCACTCTGTCTTTGTCTCTCTCGCTCTTTCACTGCGTCACCGCATCTGCCAGCTCTCCACTTTCTTTTCCAGCAGTTAGCAGATGATAATGACAGGAAATTAATTCCATCTGCAGGCACGGTAATAATGGTGGTGTGTGTTTGTGTGTGTATGTGTATGGCCATAACCTTTCTTTTGTCAGTATATGCCACAATCACAGAGAAAGCAACTAATTCAACTTAGAGAGCTACCTGCCTTTCAAAATAAAAGTTCACCTGCTATAGCATCAACAGATCGACACCACATTTAAACTGAGGCTATACATTAGCTGCAGCAGTTGCATTATAACCTATACTGGTGCTGCTGTAGCCTGCTCCAAAATGTAACCAGAAATTAGGGATACAGCAGCTGTGGACAGTGAAGGCTCACCACCGTACAAGCATATTAACCATAAACCTTCTACCTGTCTCCATCACAGTGAATGAAAGAGCTTGAATAAATATATAAAGAAGACTTGCAAGTATATGGAAAAATGTAAATATAGTTTGCTATTAAATAGTTAAATTAAATAATATTACGGCAGGACATAACATAAATCTGATGGCAAACTATGAATCCAAACGTACATTGGAGGTATTTATGGTGTAACATCCATTAACCCCTTGTGTTAAGTATAAATCCAGCTTAATTCTTTACATTTGGGTCTCTTGTTTCCTTCTGCCATCTTCCATTACAAACCCATCTGCCAGGTTTGAGTGGCCCTATGCGGCAAAGCTCTACCGCATCTTTGATGGTCACAATTTATTCTCCTTCATAAATAGGAGAGTGAACTGAACTGTACAGTACTGAAAATCTTTATCTGAATAGGGGGCATCACAATCCTTTACTTGCGCCGGATGGTAATGCATAATTTAAAGGCTCACTCCAGCTATTTTACACATCAAGGCCGATTTATTCATCATGGGACAGATGACTCAGCTTTTGGAAACAGCTGTATAATGTCTTTGGGGGTTCTGAAGGGAGTCTCAGCACAGGATCAGCGTCACATTTTTAACCCAAAGTTAGTACAGGTGACTGATGTGATGATTTACTCTGCAAAGGACATCTAACCAATCATGCTATGTACATGCATAATGAGAGATGTAGAACACAGTGATTTTACAACCGGGGACTTGAGGATTTATTGGCATCTGCTGTTTCGACCACCTTTGTGGGGTGGTGCACTAATGTGTTGGACTGCAAATTTCATTCCCATTTAAGTGGGTTGGATATGATATATGCACAATGGTGATAAATTGGTGTTAATTAAAACAGGTACAGTTAAAGATTCACTGGTGATCTCAGGCAGGTACAGTGAATCTATTGGGAGCAATGAAAGTTTTGAGCACAGAATGCTCAGGTGCTGTACATTTATTGATGTGTGGAGGAAAAAAAAGGTAGGTGTATAGAGTTTCACAGGACTGTAAAGGGCGACACAGCGTCTGTAGACACCAGAGAGGCTAGTGAGCAATGGTACAGCAGACCTCTAGTTATCTTTGCACATTAACACTTGTAAGACTTGGCTAGATTAAAGGGATGAGCGCTCTCTGCTAAACATCACTTTACTTTCCACCCACATTTACATGCAGACTAGCACCTTTCTCTGACTCTCGCACACTCAGATCATCACAGATTACAGGCTGAACCAAGTCACCTCGATTAAGAAATTCTTCTTTTTTCAACTTGAGGAAAATTTGGGTTAAAATAACTCCGGCTGGACTTCTTTTTTCCTTGGATAAAGTCAATGAAAGTCACTCCAACAAGGAGCTCTGTTTCTTTGGCAAACGTAATGTCAGGGGAGACGGCATCTTTAGCGTGTCTCTGTATAAACTCAAACTTCTTTTAAGGTTTCCCACCATGATATTATAAGGCAAATGAGTAAGTGCTTACATGCTGTTAAAGACCAGGGCCGAGCAGTGAGAAGCCCCAAGCCGGTGATTACTGAGCTCTAAAGCACATCTGCACTCCAGCTCAGCAGAGAGTCATGTGAACACAGTGTGTGGTGAGGGGGAAAAAAATCATCCAGGAGCAGAGGCCCCTCCGGCATCTAACTTATTCAATGGGATCATAATCTGAGTAATTACAGTTTACTCAAGAGAAATTATGTGTCTTTAAAAATGGGGTAAAAATGGGTAGTGATGGTAATTTTGGATCTTGGATTAGAAGAAGACAAGAGCCAAACAGAAATGACAGGGAATAACACTGGTTGGGTTTCTCCTCATTTAGCTCTGAAAGACTGTATTTCGCAGCCATTCAAGCCATTTACAGCAGTGATAACATGTCCAGATAACTCTCCTCATGTATGACTGATTAGGATCACAGTGTCAATAGCCCAGGGATCTATCAGTCCTTGTTTGGCCTCACTAATTGTCTTTGAACAACCTACTGACACCCTCCAAGCATGTCTGGGGAAGGCAGCAGAAATGGATGGTGTTGGATGAGTCTTTTGTCATTTGGTGCCTTTGGGAGGGTCCTACTCATTATCCCATGTAGACACAGCAGGAAACAGTGAGGCTACTCCCACACCAGTTCATACAAATGGAAATGTCCTCCTTCAAAGTGATGTTAATTGCTCTCTAACTGGATTACAGTGCAGCTCTAACACTTTTACTGACTTGAAGATGAAGTGTTGCTGTGATGCAAATGACCTGAGTTTAATCAAAATCAACTTCAAAGTTCTGTAAGTGTACATACATACAGTAAATGTACCAGAGATGTCTGTGTGTAAGATTTTACAAATTCCAGCATAGGTCGACCAACCCTCAGTAAAAGCACCTAGGACTGGAAAGGTGGAGATGATACTGGGGAAGTCACACCCTTACACCCAGAGGGGCAGAATGAACTGTATGTTGAAAAGAATGATTATGATAATGATGCTTCATTTTAGTATTTTAAAAGGAGAAGTTTCGTTTTTTGCAACCTGGACCTTATTTCTAACATAAAATACGTTCATTTACTCACCCGAACAACTTTGGTGTAACTTGGAGTCCTTCGGAAGATATTTAGATCCACTCGCGATCTACGTATATCCATATAATGGGAGTTGTTGGGGCAACGATGCAGCGTCTAAATAAGACATTATCTGCTGCGAAACTCGTTCATTTCACCAGAGTTGTTTTGTTATTGTCATCCGGGGTTTTTTACACGGCTTTTCACTGACCTACAACTTCGGTAGTGGCATAGCAGTGACGTCGAAAAGCAGGTGTCGGTTCTCACGGCCCGGACTTGAATAGGCCTACCTCTGCCAATTTTG
>OMNW01009787.1:0-23027 GCA_900303245.1 Selene dorsalis | reverse complement strand
TTTTTTAGAAATTTTTTTTTTAGAAATTTGAATGTCACTGCAAAATCCCATATAGCATATAGTTTTGGAGCAGGACCTTTAAAGAGGAACTATGCAAGTGTGGTTGCTTTTCCGGTGTTTTGTTTTTGACAAAGCCAGTGAAAAATAAATCCATTGAGTGGTGGATAACGTTACATAACATATACGATGTTACGACGTGTATGTTTGTGTAGTCTTAACTGTCATAAACAAAAAATTACAGGTTACGGAGCGTTTGTGTCGCGGTTCGCAGGGAAGACAGCTGGGACACCAGGTCGGCGGCAAAGTACTGCACTGATCTTGCGGTGGCAGAGACACCAAGTGGAAGACAGAGAGCTTCCATTCTCCCTGTAACAAGTAACAAGTCATGTATCTAACCATCACAATTACTCCAAAGATGTTTAATTAAGGTAAAAATGTAGTATAGCTACAGTAAAAATCCTGCATAGTTCCTCTTTAAATCATTAATTATTTCCGAAATGCATATTTAACAACAAAAGAACTAACAACAGAGGATGTCACATTTTCCAAACAAATAATGCAGCTCACCCACTCATTTATTGTGATCACATTGTGACGAGCAATACAACCACAAAGCAACTGCGAAGGCTACAGAACAGCGACAAGGCCCGGGAAAACAGCAAACGTCTTTTTCACACCACAGGGAGCACAGTGCCTGAGGGGAGGCAGCCAGAGGTCGTAGGTTGAGCTGCCATCATACAACAGTGACCGTCGGTTGCCGCAACATGCGGCACCGTGTCAACGACAGCCACCAGCCAGCAGGTTTGATCTGAGGTGCTGGAGAAGATAAAAAGAGCTGAAGGAGAAAATGAAAGGAGGTGTGTGTTGACACTTTCTTTAGTGTTTTTCCTCTCACACGTAGCTGTGCAAACACGTTAAAGCCATAAATCGTGACACCTGGGGGTTGCTGGGATTTTAGGGCCAACTTCCACCACACACCCAGGACGTCTTCTGGGCTTGTTCAAAACCATGGTAACACTTTATCTCTTCTGCTTTTACTGACAACGATGCACTAAAAAGTCGGTGAATGGCACTGTGCTTGTTTTAGCAACTTACAGACTCAGAAAGTGCAACAGAAGAGGAAAA
Source organism: Selene dorsalis (assembly GCA_900303245.1). Lineage (NCBI taxonomy): Eukaryota > Metazoa > Chordata > Actinopteri > Carangiformes > Carangidae > Selene > Selene dorsalis. The sequence continues at coordinate 21,902 of OMNW01009787.1, read as the reverse complement.
CTGATCCTCTAGATTGCACCTATTGGTTACTCTGAACCTCAGAGCTCAGTTTCCAAAGAGCCCAACCCATCTCTGGCCTGGCCCCCAGGGGCTTGTGAAGGGTCATAATAAAGGTCATGGTCAGCTCTGCCACAACCTGACACAGGGAGTATCTGAATCTCCAGTGCTTCAGTGAAGACTGCCAAGTCATGAGCAATGACTCTGAACAACCTTAATACACAAGAATGTTGTAGCAATGTTTCTTAAGTAATTGTTGCACATTAATTATAAACATGACAAAATAATTATTAAATTATACACCATCATCATGTAATTGCAGTATTCACCACTCCAACGTTGACATCATCTATGAGCCGTCGACGTGGCTGCATAGGTAACGGTCAACAAAATAGAACCCCAAAATATAGACACTGACTTCTTCAGGCAAAGGAATTTCGGACACATCAGCAAGAGAATTTAGTGCTCTGCAACTTTCCCACAAGGCTTTGCATCTTAAGCCACTCGCCATATGTTTAAAAGGGAGTAATAAAGATGGAATAGACCCTAATATAGTATATCAAGGGTTGAAAGCACGAGCAATTTAATTTATTGGTTGGATTACTGTAAATTAATCCCTAAATATCTTGATAAGCAATGAAAAACTGTCTGTCAGATGCAGATGTCAAACACACGTTGGTCCCACATTCTCTTATCTGAGGATCTGCATCTTTTTATACATCTAATTTATTCATGGTATAAAATTTAACTTCTTCTGTGTTTAGGACGGTTGGTTTTGTTTTCACTGTTTTAATTGTTCACTCTTTTGTCTCTGTGCCGTGCTATATGAGTGTGTAAAATTTCTGTTCACATTCCGAGGATAATATAGTGCAACTATATTTTCTGACAGGGACCGGCACAGTGGCTGTGCAGGACTCAGATATGCCCTCATCACCCCAGAGAAGAATCCTATCCTGGGAAGGGTTTGGGAGGACAGAGGTGAGCAGTAAATCACCTCTCCTCTCTGCATTCACATGAGCACTGAGCAGCTCTGAACTTCCATTATATAGTAAAAACCTGTAAGAGGCCAGGTTGAAACCCCTCCACTCTACACCCTTCACCCAACCACCCACCCTCTGGCTCACTCATCCCCATACGCCTGAGAAGAGAGGATTGGGGTCAACCAGACAAGCGACCTCGGATGAGAAACCCTCAAAAGAAGAAAGAAAGAGGACCCGCCCCCCTCCCCTTTCCGCTCTTCTTACAAATCAGAGAGCATTACATCTGCAATGGCATCCTTTCATCTCTCATGCAAAAGTGAAGCAGACAACTTCATTTCACTCAAAAGCGTGAGTGTGGTGCTCTGTGAGGACACAGAGACAGTAATTAAGGGACAGCAAATAACACCATGTTCAATTATTAGGGATTTACAGTAGAAAATCCCTCTATGCCAGTCATCCATCCAGCCTGCTCAGCTCTTAATAACATCTCGCCCTTGTCTTCATTTAAACAGCTGAATCCCACTTCCATCTGTTTGGCCCAGGCCAGGGTGAATGTTTAAAAAAAAAGGGCTAGGTCTTGGTTTGGCCTGGTAGCTGGTGCTGACACTTCTGTGCTATTAACAAGCCGGGTCAAGTCCAAAAACCCTATTTCAGACTCTTTCTTTTCCCCATTCTCCTCTTTCTTTGTCTCTGGTGAAAGGAGACAATGAAAGAAAAACGAGAGAGCAATTTTTCTTTCTTGCTCTCACTGCATTTCTTCTCCAAGTCCATCTCTCTAACTCTCTATAAAGAGACCATCCAACCTCCCTGGGAGCTTCCACCCTAGACAATGAACTCACATTATTCAGCACTCTCTCTCCGGTGCTGCACTCCCAGCCCAGCTCACTTCTCATTCATTATTTCATTCATTCATTCACCCTCTTTTTTCCCCAGATTTCCTTGTCTTCTTTTTTTTCCTGACTTCTTCCTCTTCTGGTGATGTTTTTAATCCCACCTTAATCTCTTCCTTGAGCTCATCTGTAAACCAAGCAGGCTTGAATGGATCATTCCTCGTTTGTACTTAATCCAAATATCCTGGGCAGAGGGCTGGGTGAAAAGCAAGGGTTAACTGCTTTTGTTGTTGTAAGCCTTGCAGCAGTCTAACAATGCACAGACTGATGCACTAAAAGAAAGATACAGAGAAAGGAGGGTGAAGGACAGAATTCACTTTCCACTTGCTATTTCATCTCATCTTATTCATTCACCGTTCATTTTTATCAGCCAGTGATATAAAGACATGAGTCCATTTAACTGGCTGAGTGAACAGCCAGTCAGCGATGGCCCACTTGGGGGACGTAGAGGGGGGCAAAAAACTAAGCACAGGCTCAGGAGGAGTAAAAAATAGATCAAAGCGTTCATCAAGGCCCATTCAAATGCAATCATGACCCAATCACATTGTGTCCCTGCAGCACTTTTAAGAGAATGGGTCAGTGGTGTTTTATTGTGGGTGGGAGCTAGCCTAATGAAAGGGACAATGTGAAGATTAGCAGTGCCAGCGAGGGAGCTCAAACTTCACCCTGGCTTTAATTGCTGAGAACAAGAGGAGATGTAGAAGCAGAGCAAACAGGGGACAATAGAGCAGGGCAAGCAGAGAAGGAGGTGGTAAGAGGAGGCATTAGACTGGATGATAAATGGATGGTATGGCTTTTATAGAGTGCAGTGTTTCCAGGTGGCCCAGGCTGGTGTGGGATGTCTCAAGGAATGTGTGCGTGGTGGAGGATAGAATCCAGACACCTCATAAACCGCAAATGAAAGCAGATAATGTCATCATAATTACAGAAAACAAATACATCAAAGTCCATATGTAAAGCCCAAAACACAGCATCACTTGCGAGAGCAGGCCACCTCAAATTCTGCCACATAAATCCCCTCCAGAGTGAAGTTTGCGCAAAGAAGCTAATTAAGCTAACAGAGGAGGTGAGAATGAGACAGCAGAAACAGCTAGCTAACATGGCTCTGTGCAAACTGAGCTAGTTACATCCAGTGACATGTTCGTGTTATTCTTCACAAACACGGGGTTATGAGTCTACTGGATAGTCTGGCTATCAATAGCATGGTAGTTGAATAATACACATTTACATTTCTGTTAGTTTGAAATATATTTGCAGCCTGTGAAGAACCCAACATAGGATCCACAGAGGAAGAAGAGCGAGGTAGAGTAGCACAGTCTGTGTTTGGCCACCTCTGGATACTGGGTTTAAGACCTTCTTCTCCTAACAGCATCATGAGGTAAAGAGCATTTGAGTCACCACTCAGACTAAAGCTAGGCTAAATTAGCGATAACTTCTGCTCCGCGCCAAATGCAGAGACATACGGTTAAGATTAATCCTCTCTGCTCAGTCTTGGACAGAAAGCAACAGGGATACTGTATTTCCCAAATGTTGAGCTATTTCTTATAATATTCATTCGCACCAGTGGGTGTGGTGGCTGAGGAAAAATTGAAATAGCGGTGACCAAAACTTTGCATAGTTGTGTAAACAAAGGCATTGACATGGAAAATGTGATGAAGACACATTTCCACAAGGAAACACAACCAGTCCTGCACTTGTAGACAGTTGTTTCACTGGCACAGGGGTGAACAGCTGAGCTGGGCAGCTAGACCATTTACCATCATGCATCCAAAACCAATGGAAAACATTTTTTTTCTGTGTTGTCCATGACAATTAGTTTGCAATTGCCCTTTACTAAGTAAACGGCCTGGGTGTTTTTGTCAATGAACAGTTAAACCGAATTACTGTCTCTCCTCACGCACTGTAATGTCAGTAGTGTAACATCTCTTTCCTCCCCTGCCTTCTTCCTTTTATCCTTTCTTTTTCTTTTTTCCACCCCACCCAATGCTCAAATAAAAGCAGGACAAAGCTCTTCTAGAAAATTATGCTTACACTCATGGGTAATGATGTCATGCCAGAGTTCACCCATAATATTACCAAGGTCTGAATTGTGCACACAGTCATGCATCAAAACAATTGGGTCATTAGAGGAGAGACAGCTTTTCAGATATTGAGACATAGAGCGTGAGGTAGAGGTGGAGCCCAAAATGTGTTGGTTGAAAGCCTTTTATTACCAATGTGTCCTCTAAACTTTTCAGAAATTTGAAACAAAGCGTTTCAGAGTTTCTGAGGTTTCATCCACCCAAGGGATGATACATTTTCTAAAACTATGCTGAGACCATGTAATCAGTTTAAGTAAATTACAAAATCACAGCTGAGTTTTCACATAGCATGATCTTACAATGTCTCAAGAGCCAAGAAGTTACACTTACCAGTCCTGAGCACGTCGATATGGCAGCAGAGGATGCTGAAAGGTTATGGACGATTCCCTGATACAGGCAGTTGTGAAACCCTGCATCATCCATCACCGTGGCAATGCCATCCGAGTTGAGTGCCTGCACGGTGAACCCCGGGCCAACCACAGAGGACGGATGCAGGTCAAGTTGATAGTCGTTCCCAAAGGCAGAGAGCCGGTAGTGGAGAGAGGAGGACAGGGACCTCCTGCTGCGGTGGCTTCTCCTGGTCACATCATGGGTCAGATATTCTCCCTCGGAGTTCACCTCCACCGGGATTACAAATACATAGTCTGTGGAATAGAGTGGTGGAAAGGGAGTCACATCTGAAGCTGCTAACGTCAAACACTGTGATACTCCAGGAGTTCTTTTGTTGCTGATGTGATGTGATGTGTTGTCTTTGGCCAAGGATGCGTGTGATGATTTGGATTGAGGTTGAGATTGGATGAAGAGAGTGACAGTAATACCAAAATAAAAGTATGAAAGCAAAGAAGTCAGTTGCAAAATTTATCCAAAACAAAACATCTGGTGATTGCTTTGCATTCTGGTTTTCTTATTGTTGGTGGAGATAGTTTTACTATTTAAACCATATTAAAACAAAATGTTAGGATTGATATCAAACTACATCTCAGAACAGCTCAAGAAGGTATGGTTATACCAGTAAATGCACACAGAAACACAAGATACATGAAGAATATCACAGGGTACTTTCAACAACTATCATTAGCAAACAAAGTCTGTTGCTGAAATGAAAAACTTGTGTTAAGTGAGAGGTTCAGTGTGCAGCAAGTCATATGGATGACAGATGGATTTTAACAGAAGACCTGATGCCAACATCATACTTCCATGCATGTCAGATATGGCTGAGTGCTTCAAAATCAGAGGTTGTTAATCTAAAATGTCCCAATTTCATGCAGTTGCCATGGTCTTCCAGTCAAATGAAATGCTAAAGTAACTGTATAACTACAAAATAGGACAGTAATTAGAAACACCAAAAAAGTAGGAACTTTCAGCAGGAAATTATCTGGTCCAGCTTTGTTTTCCTGTCCTTTTGAGCTTTCAATTTAACAAAAGCCTTGACTTTCTACAGGTTCAGAAAACAACCCCTCAGTGCAGTGCTGGGAGAATAAAGATGCTTTCCTCACTCCCTCAGAAAAAAAGTCAATCTCCCCTTTTTCCCTCAGCAAATCAAAGTATGTAAATCACCTCAGCTTGTTTCCTTGGTTTCTACAGTACAAAGCAGTGAAGAGGGAATCCCTGTGTGTGCACTGCCCTCATTGGTCCTGTCTCAATAGCCACTGCAGCAGTGTCAGCTTATTATAAACCTCAGTCCTAACAAGGGTCCCTAACATGTTTTTACCAGAGACACTGTGGGGATGTCACCCAATTTAACACTGAAATTGTAACATTACTAATTGTTTATGTCAAGAATATGGTCAATTTCATTGTATTAACAATCTCATGGGATTCTCCCAGCTGGAGGAAACATCCACTGATGCCAAAAGACAAGCACTCACCATGATTTAATCCGTGGCTGTAGCTGGAAGAATAACTGGCTGAAACGCTGTGGGAGGTGTGTGAGCAGTAAATGTGCAGCGTCTGCAAAATGAAAAGAAAAAGATATATATGAATGGACAGGTAGCAACAGGTTGCAAGCAGTGGAAAAAAAGTGAGAAGTGGAGTTCCCCTGTGGGAATGAGCCTGATTTAGGATGACAATCATTTGTCTTAGTATTCACCACAAGCACTGGCCTGTTGTTGACATAAATCACGCCGAGAAGCGACAAATACTTGCAAATAGTTGCACGTGTTGAATTAAAGTGTGTCTATTTATACTTAGATGCCACATGCCTTGATGATATTCCAGGACAAGAAGGTGGAGAGTAGCTTGACTGAGGTGCAGCTGACCAGCGGGATAGGTAAAGTCCATATCAGAAGAAAAAGGCAATCCATGATGATGGCATGCAAGCTCACACCTCCCCCGTTACCTCCTAAAACAGCGCAAAAGTAGTAATAACCTGCGGTAGCGCATAATGCACTGTGCACGCATTGTTTAGTGATTCGGTTCCCCCCGTGTTGCTGATTCACGTGAAGTCGACAGGTTGCAGCAGCCGGTGATACGCACAGACAGAGAGCGCACTCATGAATGAGTGTGTGTATGCATGTGTGTGTGAGGAGGAGCGGCAGGTAGCGGTGTCGTGGATCACCGGGGGGAGCGCTGACTGAGCACTGAGCCCGTGAGTAAGAGACGGCCTGCAGGATGTAGCACAAGTCAGCGGGCAGCAGCCAATCAGCGCGCAGCATCATTTACCACGCGGAGATAAAATAAAAGAAAAAAGATTCTCCTTTTAACAGCGGCGGGACTGCCGATGCCTTCAAGTGCTGCTCGTAAATCTCCACTTTGAAAGTTCAGTGAGTAGACTTAGGGTGATAGATTTTTGTCTTTGCTGTATCAGGAGGATGAAAAACAGAAAATACACTCATTGTACAAGTGACTATTTCTTTTATTTAATACCAACGTTTGTGGGTCTAATAAATAGGCTAAGACAAAAGACATAAACACAGCTCAGCCTATAGACAACTCCCTCTGTCACTTCCATCTGCTATTGCAACTAAAAGCTAGCAAAAGTGGTGAAAAGTGACTCAACACAATAATTATATTTAAAGTAGCTTTTCTGCATTTTACTTACATTTCCGTCCATGTTGTTTCATTATTAGACTTAATTATATTTAAAAGGTGAATGTTTACTCCACTACATAACTGACAGCTTTGCTAGTTATTGTGGAAGTTGGGCGGAAGATTTCACATTTAAAGGAGCTGTTTGTAAGTTTGGTAGGCTTTGCTTAAAGAGCGCATTTTCCAGAGGCGGATAGAAACACCAATTTTAGTCTTTTCCTCCACTTAATGTCATTAATGCCATGTCCAATCTCTTTGCTTTCCAGTAGTGATTCACTGTAGTCCGAAGGTAGTATCTTGTTGTTAAACGTAGGTTCTTATATGCAAGACATAGAAAAGGTTTAGCAGTACCTTGTGTCTTGCAAGAACTTATGTTTAAGTATTAGAACTACAGACATAATGAACTGCTTTGGACTATGTTTTCACAACAATGTGGCTGATACTCTTAGCAAGCAACGGGCACAATCATCAGCTTCAAGAAGAAACCATGTTCAAACCACCTTAAAGAACCACACAATAATCTTTTGAAATGCAATGTAGTGATTCCCAACCACTACTTTTGTCTCCATTAGTTTTTTTTTTACATTCAGTACATTTGTATACTGTTGCTTTAAAAAGGGATCTTAATTATTCTACTCTGCAACATTCAGGTTGATAATAAACTATGTCATTCAGTACGTTTACATACAGAGCTAAGTCGAGCTATGCTCATAGCTCGATTTGGGCTTCTCTCAGAGTTCTGTCCTTGTCCCAGTTTATATGCAACAGGGAAAATCGAATAACTGACGGTGTCTGCCTCCTCAACATGGGTGGCGATATGCGTCGTTTCAGCAGGTTAATACGAATCCCTTCCTGTTGACTTTTTTGTCACCTAGTAAAAAACTTGATATAAATAACTTAGAGTTTTCAACTACAGTTTGCAACTGGACGCGCCAATCCAGGCCAGGTCTGGCCCAGGTCCGGGCTGAAAACATTACTCGGGTCGTGTTGGTTTATGGGCTTACAGGCTTCCTTTTTTTTTTTTTTTTTTTAATTAAACACATCTTCTCACTGGTTGCACTGTGTTAAATGCACTGATGCAGCAGCGCTTTTTTTTTGGCTGGGTTTGGGCCAGCTTCTCTGCTACACTTTGTGCCGTCTCTACTGTTGTGAAACATGCGCACATGCATTGTCCAGTTTCAGTCCGATTAAGGTGTATACAGGCAGATCTGGGTGTCTTAGGCAGATAAGGAGAAATCCAGTCTTAGTCGGACTAACACGTTTACATGCACTTCAGTTGTCCAGTTATAGTCAGATTAAGGCCATAATTCATTTTTTTCCAACTGTCATGTAAGGGTTGTATGGGTTTCCAATTCAGCCTCCATTTCAGACAGCAAAACACATTTCTATCATTTCACCAGTGGTGGTGTAAGAAATTTTTTTGTTTTTAGCCCAAAAATCCAGTGACATGAGCTCTTTAATCTAAAACTGCAATAATTCTCTAACTCTGTAACCTTTCTAACAGAAACACCATGCACATGCTGTTTTCTCATCCTCAAGCTGAGGATAAAATTGAAATTATAATGTTTTGTTTGTTTGTAAGTTAACTAATCTTCAGAAGAAATTAAGACACCACAAAGCCAAAAAAAGGTAATGCCTCTTACTGAATCTTGGCTTGAAACCCATGTGGTTGTACAACAAAACAAGTTGTCATCATGGTATCACACACACACATTTGGTCACTCTATGTGTAGTGACAACAGGCGGTTTAATTCCCTTCATCTTCTTTGTGATGTAGAAGTTTAGCTCATTGTGGCTGGGCTGCATGTAAACAACTATGATGCACAAAGAAGACAGAATTCAGATTTTCTGGATGTTGCTGAAAGCTCAATATTTTACTGTGCTGCTAGAACATGATCACCCGCAGGAGTCCTTGAAGTTTGTCAGATCATTATAACCAGTGTTTCATCTGCAGCTGTGGAACTGTCAGTAAAACATGTTATTATCAAGCAGTACCAAACATCCTAACAAATTATTGCATGCCTTGGAGAAATTGTGTCTGATGTATTAACATTTAATGTAATGTAATGTTTTGTGTATATCTGAACTCAACCCCAGGTAACCCATGTTAAACATTGAGTATGACTGACGGCAGATTTACCCAAATCTTCCCGCTGAAAGCAGCATTGACAATCAGTCAACTGAACTAGTGAAAACGGCATACTGTGCAAGAGTCATATAATTAAATCTGTTGTGTTACAGTGACAAGTTTTGCACACTTCACTGGCACATATTGTTAAAGCATGTGTGTAATCCTAATTGTCGTGAACAGGTGGTCCTGCAGTAGCCGTCTCCATCCCTGTGGCTTGCAAAACACCTGGATGGGTTTCTGGAATGCACTGACAGACACACAGCTGAAGTGTACAGCCAGCTCACTACACAGATATTCACACTCTGCCGAGCATAATAAGGCTTCTCACAGCTCATGCCAGCTTTTCTGGCAGAGGACAAAGCACGGTCTGAATAAGATATCACCTTCATAACCCCACAATATTCTCATGGGGCTTATGAATGTCTGTGCTACTTAATCACGCATTTAGAGTATACTGACCAAATCACACGTCATGGCATTTTTTTTCATCATCTATCTATGAGACTAATAACATGAAGATGAGGACAGGGACACTGCTAGGATAGCTTTCCTAACAGTATCATATCAAGTGTAAAGTCTCCATTATTCTGATAATGAATTGTACAATGCAAGTCTGATTAAACATAGATGCAATGATCAGCCAACACAGTTAGTGGTGTGAAAACACAGATCTGCATTGTCTACGTGCAGTGCTGATCTTGAATGGTTTCATTGGACCTTTCATTCTTTTTTACATAATTCTCATACATAGTCTTAGACATATTGTAAGTATATCTTGTGATAGCTTTTTGGTAACATCACTGATTTACTTATTTTATTTGTTTTGATTTCATTCATTGCCCTCTTGATCTGTTTTCCTGACTTCTAAGCCTGCAACGTGAATTTAATAAACATTCTATCTTATCCTATTTTATGTGATGTTATCTGAATAGTCCAGGATCCTAAACACCCACTGAATATTGGCTCTCCTCTCCCTTGCTATATAAAGTGCACATTACTCTGCATTGGCACTGACATTGTCAGTAAATCATGAGGTGTAGATTCTGTCCAATATGGCCAGAAATCCAAGGAATACTGGACTCATACAACCACAGCTGGGGACACTGACACTCCCACACAGTGCAGCTTTCAGTCTCCCCAGCACACTGGATTTCCAGCTGTTCCAGAGTCTGATCAAACCAGACAACCACAGAGGAATCAGTCGCACCCTTATCGGTAGGAGGTATCCACAAATGTCTTATAGATCGAAGCAAATGGAAAATCTACAGTGGAGACCAACAACAACAAGCATATAGAGCACCTAGAGAATCCAGATCTGGCAGCTTTTTGAGCATATGAAAGCAAATGAGCCGCTGTCTGCGCTGAAGGTACTGGCTGTGCATCCAGTCACGGTAACAAGTTACGGATAAACTGCTGCTGTAAGCATCCCAAACAGGCCTTGAATTCCTCATAGCATGCCAAAGCATGCAGGAGATGTACTCATAGCATCCTGAATGTTTTGGCTGTAGAGCTGGGGAAGCTGCAAATCAATTCTTCATTATTTTTTTAACTCCTTAAAACCCACTGACCTGTCAGTCGTATTGCTTCTGATGCCTGCTGGGTTGAGAATGAGATACACTGCTTTACCAAGCAATAGGTGGTATTTTTTTAAATACAAATATACATATGAATTACACTTTAAATATAGATTTTATATTAACCTTTACATTTTTTTGGCTTCCAGACATATTTGCGTTTTTTTGTTTTTGTAAACCAAACTTTGGCACAATGCATTCTACTCACTGATGGATGCTGAACATACTATAATTGTATCAATGAAAAGGATGCAAAAGCCACCTCAATCACAGGTTATGGTCCTGTTGGTGTGTTGTTCTCTTTATCACTGTAATAAACTCTCCAGCCAAAGTTGGGGTTTGATCCCAGATAAATGATACTCTTTAGTTCACTCTAAAGCATGTGCAATAGAACTAAAGCATCCTGGGAAAATGGAAATGTCTCATGCTACAACTGCTGCTTTGAGGGCATGGTGAGAAAGAAGTTATCATCCTTTACAATGTATATTGTAATATGTTTGGGTTTTTTATGCTTTTGATTATGATATCACATTATGGAAGAAAACTCCTCTGAAGAATAGAGGCCTTGATGATGATATTATACCTTCTTAGCTCATTACAGCATCTGCTTGTCATTAAGATGTAAGAGGCAATTTTGGTGGCCCTGTACTTGGCTTAAGTGTTAGCCTAAGTGTCAGTGATTTGAGGTTCTGGGAAATTTCCTGCACTGTACTTTGGAGGGTAGTTGCACTGTCATCCACACAGTTTGATGTACAGTTAGCGAAGAAACACAACCACAGTGTTTCCACAGATCGCTGCAAATGTCCCAGAGTAGCTGTATAAGTGTGCTCGTGTTTGACACTGCGGCCGACTACCTGATTACTCTGCTTCAGACCACCTTTTTGTTTCCATGTCAAGAGCCACAGCAAAACACACAACATTAAGAATGGGGAGTTGAAAGATTTGTGGGCTGAGAGGCTTCCTCTAATGTGGGATATGTGATTGTCATCCATTGTTTCTAGCTGTTTCCTCTGCTCTGTTGATTTGCTTCTTCCAGGACGTCTGTTCTGCTCCTCTGAAAATGCAACTTGTGTTTGTCGGCAGTGGCTATGTTTTTTAATCTGAGCAGCGTTACACCGCAGCGCACCACAGCTCCTTGCACTGTGCCACTGTGTTGACAGACGATGTGCTTATTTATGGCATGCTAAATCAACTGTCTAGAGCCCTTAGCAGTCTCTCCCCCTTTTCCAAATGTCTCTCTCCCCCCAGTTGGGCTGTTGAATTACCATGGCCTGTCAAGCCGGCCTGTTGTTTGTATCCCAAAAGCAATACAACATATCTAGTTGCAGCTGGAAATATAAGCAGTTGGGTTTTCTGGTGAGGGATGGAAATAGATTGTAAGTTTTAGAGACCAAACTGAGATGAGATCTATCCCTGTGCCTCTGTCCTGGGAAAACCACGTGAGAGAGAAAGAGACCCTGTGACAAGCTGATGTTATCTCAGAACTGGTAGACTGTATTTATATACACACTCAGACAGGGAAACAAAACATATGGAAGGCTTGACAATACTCATGCAAGGTGGGTCTCAATATTCCCGTCTTCTGGATTCAGAGCTGTATCACTATGTTACAGTAAAGGGTAAAAAGTGTGTTATTAAAAAAAAAAAAAAAAAAAAACATAATGAGCAATGTCAGCCTCTTCTTCAGCAAAATTCTTCCTCTATCACTCAATGTTTTTGTTTTTTACAACTTAAATTTGGTGCAGACGTCCTCGGTGCCCGGAGGATGACTTCCAGTAACTTTGATGTTCCTCTCATTTGCATCTTATGCCACCTTCATGTTTTCACTTATCCTGTGAAAGATCTCAACATCTACCACACGGATGGACACAAAATCTTCTACAGATGTTCATGGTCCCCAGTTGATTAGTCCTAATGACCCTTGCTTTTCTTCTAGAGCCAAAGTGAGCTTTAAATATCAATATCTTCTTTCTTGGTGTCATGTCTGAATGTCAACAAAGTGATGTTCAAAGTAGAGTGACTTATTTTTCTTTGACATTTGTCTCTCAACAAGTTCTGTGCAGGAATAACATTAATTTTGAGCCAACAATCTGCCTACTACTGGATCCCAACCTGGAGGAACACAATGGAAAATGTGGACAAAATTGGACAAATGAATGAATTTCTAATTTCTTGTATATTCATCAGGAGACCTCCTGGGTGCCTCCCATGAGAGGTGGACCCACTGGAAAGACTACGGCAGTGTCCACAATAAAACGTTTTCATTTTAAAACAGCATCCATAGAACTTTATGATTCCTTCCATACAATCTCACCTAAAAACATTCATACACATATGACTACTCACATACATTGGACATGCACAAACAGGAAGCAGACTGTCTCCCCTGCAGTTGGTTAGCTGCAGAAAACATGAAAAGTGAATACCAAAGGCAGTTGTAGCATTAAAACACAATTTAACAGCAGAAGGGGCTCCAAAACCAAAGAACAGTGTAGTGCAGAGAAAATGATGTGCGCTGGAACTGAAATGTAAAAACATGGATGTAGCCTATATATCTCATTTGGCCTGGGGACTCCCTGCGGTCCCCCAGGAAGAGCTGCCGGCGAGAGGGATGCCTAGACTACCTTACTTAACCTCTTGACTATCTCAAGTGCTGCATGTTTTAGCCAGACTCCACCCCGCCAGTCAGTTCATGGATTAGGGTCCAGGCTCGGCCGCACTGGCGTCACTCATCACTACTAATACGTTTCTGAAAACACTGCGCTACAAATTTACCCATGGGGAGACCCTGCTTCTTCAAGGTTGGGTGTAGCACTGGCTGAGAAAGTGGCCGCATTCTGTTTCTAATCAGATGCAGGGCCTATTTACTGAACAGTCAAACACTTCAGTGAAGCCCTAAAAGGAGCAAGCTGTTACCTCAGGAATATGTCAGCTTTCTCCCCCTTTCACTTCGCCTTTGTTTGTTTGTTTTGCCTGTCATGTGGCACTGCTTTTTCCAGCGTGGGCTCCAGCATGTACAGTTCCAGAGCCACACACTGCTCTTCTCCCCTCTCCTGTCCCGTCCTCTCTGCCTGTATCTGGTCCTCATTTTGGACCATATAATTTCCCTGCTGCCTGTATCTGTGGGACTTTTTGGGGTGAATTTTTCTCTTCTTTTAGGATTATTTTTGGACGCATCAGCGGTTGCCACAGTGGCAAGCATCTGTTTGCCTGTCACTCATGTCTTGTCCTTTGCGGCCCTGTGTGATTACTTCTTCTATGTGGACAGATATAGACTAAGTGTGGCCAAACCACATACAGGACATGTGTGTTTGTATGAGTGTGATAACCTTGAAATTAAAATACAGAATCACATCAAAATTGGCCACAGGACTGTTTGAAAATGTGTGCACAGAAAAAGTTTAGAATTAAAGTTTATCTGACCTTTGGAGTTTATTATTGTAGATAATCAGCATTGTAAAAGTGACATTTTGGCAGATGGCATTTTAGCCAGTGTTACAGAGCCAAGCTCATGTTGAATATGTATGTGTGTAGGAGCTGTATATCTCTGTGAGTGTGTGTTTCCAGCATTAGTCAGTGTGGTTCATATCCTCATCCTTTTCTGAGCAGCTACTCTGCAGTCAGGCCTCCTGGCATCTCTCTCCACCCCCCACCAGAATCAAAGACGTGAAACGCTATAGTTCAGCTCACAGATGGTCCATTAAGAATTCTGAGGCAGCATCTGTAATATCAGTCAGCTACTGAGTTGGAGTGAACAGTACAGTTTAGATTATATGGCTCTACTGTGACTATCTGACCTCAGATTACATGCGTATGAAAAGGATCTTGGACTTATTTGTCTCATGTCAAAAGGCAGACGACAATTCTCCTACAATGTCTTTCATGAGTCACCCGTGAATCACGCTCACTGATTTTATTAAAGTGTACCGTGGTGTCGTCTGGCGATTTTTGAAGCTTTCTGAATTCAGTGACCTGACATTCGAACCCACTTCATGCTGTGATTGGTCTGCCGTTTGGAGGTCAGAGAGGAGTCAAGGACTGTTCTTCTGCTTCCAGCTCAGTTTTCTCATTGTATACACTGAACTATTTGTAACACATTTCAAGTGCACAATAAACACTATGAAACCTGCACCATTATCCCTATTCAAAAAACAATATTTTACTTGTAGGTGCATTTCCATTAACCTGGTTAATTCACAAATTGCCTTTCATCTTGCCTCTGAGGCAGTCCCCATATAAACACTTAATTTTCAGTGTGGTTGCACATACATTGTACAAACCACTTCCATTCTAGAATAACACAGTCTTTGGTGTCAGTCTTTCAGCACAGCAGCTTGTTTTAACAGTGAGTCAGTCTGGGCATGTTTTCAACAAGCTTGTGGTTAACTTAATTAACAAGCTTAACAGCTCGAGCTGATGTTGCTATTTCAGGGGGGAAAATTGTTGGTTGCAGGTGAGAAATGCGTTTTTCTTTTTACCTCTGACTGAATTAAAGGAGCCATTGTTGAAAGCAAGTAAAGGTAAATCTTCCTCGGTAAACTGCATGTGTTTCTTGCAAAAGTGGAAATTTAGGAGCAAGATTATCCAAGAGGGATAGATCTTAGGCAGTTACTTAAACAAATTAGCTAGTAGTTTATATGTGCTTTTTCTGAAGACCATAAAATTGCTCATTTTTGTCAGCAAAGGAAAAGTCACATTCGTTTTATCAGTCTGTTCATTCATCCACTGTGTTGTTAAAATCTCGGGTTTCAAATAATGTGACTATAATGACACAAACTTGGATTTCTTGAAACCCTGTATTTGAGACTTGAACATCTAAAGAATATTTACAGAAAGGAAATTACAGCTATAATCATCTCACACCTTTCCCTTTGTGTGTGTGTGGGTGGATGTGGGATTCCCCTACTTTCACTTTGAAGTCAAGGGAGATCATTACATGAAAAGGGAGATGTCATCAGTTGTCAGCCTGGTGCCAGAAGTCAGAGAAGAGCCAGAGAGACTATTTCCTATCCCATCATCACCTGGGATTTCTGTCTTTGATGACGTCAAGTGGGCCCGTACGAGTGGAAGTGTTAACTGCCCGGTGTGTGTGTGTTTCATGTGTCTCAGTCTCTGTCACCAGGCAGAATAAAAGCCTGTTGCTCCTGTGGCACCAGGCTGGATTATTTTAAGATTCACTTCTGTGCTTTAAAGTCACTTTGAAAAGTGTATAAAGTATCTGCCATACACACTGCAACTCAGACACACTATGTGACATGCATGGATCCACTTTACCTTGTCAACTGTGAATGTGGAATAAGTTTTTTTTTTTTTTTGTGAAGCAGTTAGCCCTGAATAAAAATGGCTGCAGGTTCGGTTTTTATTCACAATAATTTTTCATAATAATAATTCAAACAGATTTAAACTACATCCAGTTGCTCTGTCTGACTGACTCTGTCTTTTCTAGAAAGTGTCAGGTTGAACACAGTAAAAGATTAATTTTTTGGTTGTGGTTTTTTGAAATCAACACAAGAGACACAGAGTAGAAAGAAATATAGAAAGAAAAGAAAAAACAAGAAAAGATGTAAAAAGTAGTAGTAGAAAAAAAAACTAATAAAGAAGAAAAACAACAACAACAAAACCCTCCAGAAACTCACACTACTCATGTCTTTGTTTGATTGACAGCTTTCCGAGAATGAAAATGGGGAAACACTTTTTAACTCTCAAGATTGTGGGAACAAAGACATTTAAACAAACAAAAACATGCATCGATCAAAGTTTTTTTTTTAATGACTGTATTGATCCAGCCGGTTTCAAATACCTCACCAAAGACAAGTGTTGGTGGAGCACATGTTTCTCACACTCCCCCCTGCTCAAATTTGTCTCATAAAGCACTTTGTAACTTAGTTTTGACAAGTGTTCAATAATTTAAGGCCGGTGTAATAAAAGCAAGAAGAGTAAACCAATAGCAAAGGGTTTGCTGTACAGCATTAAGGTTAACTGTTAAACCAGGATCTATGCATTAGTGTGGTGTATTTTCATCACTAAAGTGGCAGGACTTATAATAAATGGTTTGTGCAGAAAACTTTGATGCAGTCGAACGTCAATTCACGTCAGGCTCACATCACTGAGCCTTCAAAGGCAGTGCAGGGAGACAGAGAATTAATTCAGTAAAAACACCCAGTGAGGTGGATTTTTATTACTCCCCTGTGCTTTAACCTAGTGAATTATCTACATTAACTGCATGACACCTGAGATCATTCTGACACCTTTAACTATGTGCTACAAGACCAAACACTTCCATACACCATCTCAAAAAAAAACAACTCCGGAGCAACTAGATTTTTATCTGTCCATTTGTTTGGTCATGTACTTCTAAGTATTTCCACATACCACTGGTGTTGTATCAGCATGTACTGTTTGAAGTCTATATTCCTGCATACATGGATGAGATCTACAGCTTAGGTTTGTCCAGTTGCCAAGTATAGGAAGTTTCCAACTGTTGTAACGGGGCTGGGCAGAGAGATGATTGGGCGATGTTTTAATACGCTGTTTAATTCCCATTAGATACGGTCTGCTGGTGCCCTGGGGTCTCACTGTATGTGGCAGGCTTCCCACACACACACACACACACACTCCTACCTCATTTAAAGAGCTGCTGCTGATGTTATTGTGAAGGCTCTCCCTGATCTGTATCAAAGATATTCCTTCTCTTAGACTTGTTGTGATGAGGCAGTAATCTAATAAATCATCCTACAGAAAATTCACCCTACGAAGATAAGAGAGTTGTTTCATTTACACTCATGATGAAAAGCCTTATTGCCATCACACTCTGTAATGTGGCTACTCAGAACAGAAATTAACACTTCAAAATATGGCCAGATAACATGTTGTGTGAAGTCAGTTTCAATCACACTACGGTTCAGTCAGCGCTACTGTGCTATCACCTATCATTTTTGCGACATTTACACCAAACTACATTCACAGCTAAATTTGGTGATATTTGGAAATGCTGCTCATCTCAATTTCTACACTGCTAATGGGTAATGAATAATATACCCAGCATATGTTAATGGTGATATGTGTTTTCAGACGTGATAGTATGAATGGAGGTTGTTTCTGATTCAGAGCTACTAGTGCTGTCTGAAGAGGTAATGTGGACAGGGCTTTAGCCCCTGAAAGCTTTTATTGGAATGTAATGCTGTCAATCCCTTGATGTGTGTGGGATGGGGGATTGTGTGTGTTTTCTTTCATCAACTGTTAAATAAATCAAATGAAATAATTATTATAATAATAATAAAAGATTACTGTCCCTGTCATTGTCGCAAACTGGTTCAGTGTCATATATACCCAGTCAGTGCAGAAGTATGTACATGTATTCATTGCATCATTTCAGGACTGCAGCAATCTTTTAAAACCTTTAAGAATTTCAAAGGCTGCTTGAGTTTTCCTGCTAAACACTAAGAGGCCCACCCATGCAGGAATAAAACTTATGTTGTAGAAATACCTTCTCACAAACCATGCTTTCAATCCATTCTCCAGTTACAGTCTGATGTTATTAATATGTCATGCAGTGCAT
Source organism: Selene dorsalis (assembly GCA_900303245.1). NCBI lineage: Eukaryota > Metazoa > Chordata > Actinopteri > Carangiformes > Carangidae > Selene > Selene dorsalis. The sequence goes on along the minus strand of OMNW01009787.1, from coordinate 3,664 downwards.
CAAGTATAGATCAAATTTAAAAGGTTTGTGAGATTCTGCTCAGCCACAAAAACCAGTGTCTGACTCACTGCTTTCCTCCAGACGGAAAAGCATTGCAGAAATCATGTTTATAAAATATTCTGATGTGTATTGTATTTGATATTTAACATTTGGCCGTGCTTGATCTATAGCACCAACACAGACACAGTTTATGGTTTTCAGTTGACATAAAGAGGAAACGAGAAAAAATAACTTCCCATTTGTAAACAGTGTATTCTCAAAAGTCCTCCAATAAATCCACTGCTTTACAGATACCAACTCGTGTTTACTTTTGCCTCACACACATGTACTTATACAGAGAGAGAGAGAGAGAGAGAGAGAGAGAGAAAGAGACTGTATCTACACAAACAGCAATTTGGCATCAGCAGAAAGTTAGTGCTGTATTTGGACGAGTGTGTGGTGTCAGTGATGAAAAGGATGACAGTGAGGCTGAAAGGTATAAACTACACCAATGAAAGAAAATCCAAGCAGCTGTCAACCCCTCCCCTCATTCGCTCACCAGTGAAAATAGGAAGCCTTTAATAAACCCTTATTGGACCAAAATATTTACAAGGTTGAATATAGAGGTAATCCTTTGATACCTTAATGCTTCTCAAGAGGGGGGCAAGCCTGAGCTGGAGATAAGAGGTGGAAGATCTAGCAGCTGCAAACTCACTTAGAAGCGTTTGGCCTAGAGAGGAAAAGTTGATAAGTGACAGTCGACTCACAACAAAGGCTCATGACCTTCCTGTGTATGTGTTTCCATTTATGTGAAGGTGTGAAGAGAAACTTCCAGACTTGCATATGTGTGTATCTGTGTGAAACAGAGAAAGAGAGCATTTATCTGTGTGCACATATCATGTAAGTGGAGCAGCATTACCTCATTCCATTTCCCCCAGGAACTACAGGTAAAGAATGACAGGGGGGCGTTTGTTTTGTGCCACATGGCGCCCTGGCGGCCTCAGATACCTGCGTAATGGCTGTGCTCAGACAAAGAGTTGCAGGCGTCAGGTGACAGGAGATAAAAAGAGCTAATGTTCAGCAAAATCTCCTCGTCAGCACTCCTCCATTCATATCTAGGCCCATTCAGCGCGTCTGAAGAAGACTGTTTTCCCTCTGGTAATGGGTGAGGCACGGGGGACAGCTGACAGTGGAGGCCTTCAGGATACAGCAGTGCACACTCTATGGGAAGTAAACATTGCACACATAGAAATGGACATCCACTAAAGAGGAAGTGAAAAAAAAGCTTATTGCTGTGAAACAGTATGGCATTAGTCTGTCAGTTGTGAAAATCTTTGCTCTAACACTCATCACTCATCTTAATTAGGTGTCTTGAAAAGTATAGCATCATCTAACATTGAGACAATCTCTTGGATTGGGATGAACAGTTGAGAGGTGGGTTATAGTTTGATGCAAGAGTGGTTTAAACAGCTTCTGTGGACTGGATGCTGCCCACAGCTGCTGTTCTCTTTAAAATACAACACTACAGCTTCTAAACAGACATTCCACAAGCTAACAGAAATCCTAAATAGGATAGAGCCAGGGCTCTCAAGTGTGGAACAAGAAACACTAAAATGGCTGCATCAACTAGCCATTAACTGCATCACACCCATTATTTATGACAGATCATATGAGAGTGCGTGTCCTGAACCACAGTTGCTTGCTGTGGAGGGGCCCAAGAGGTCTTCCTAGAACCGTCAAGCTACCTGCCAAGTGCATAATGCTGGAGAGCAATGCACGCGATTGGCTGTTGGAGAGAGTCTTACACCCAGCAGGCTTCAGAGACTGCAGATATTCTTCTCGTGAGTTGGGTAAATCCAGGGCTAAAATGTCAGCAAATATTGTACTGACATTGGACAGTTGTGTGGAGACCTCCAAAGGCACGGCCATATTACTCTCTCTCTGTTGGGCAACCGTATATCAAGATTTTCTGCTCCCATTGTGTAAAACAACGGGCAACAACTTCCAGGGTTGGAAGCATTTTATAATACAGGCCATTAATATTTATTATTGTGAACTGAAATGTGAGATGAAGCTGTTTTAACTAACATGAGATATGTCAGTGCTGATTATTAATACAGGGAAAGACAGAGGTGGTGAAAAGTTACTGGAACCATAATTTCTACTGAACAACTCACGCGAAAAGACAAGTTTCATCTGCATCATCTCATTGTGTTTTCTAGAAAACTTTGCAGACAGAGGGTGGATTGTGTCTGAATAGCAATGAGCCAAAATCAGACCATTACTGGAAATTCTGATTAAAATATGAAACAAAAGATATCCAACCTTTTGACCTGTCCATATGTCCAGCGACAGATGATGTCGGACCACTGCCTTTAAACCAAATACCGTGTACTCGTTCTGTCCTCCTCTAAAGTCAAGGCCACACAGTGAGGTATTTAATTTCAGGCAAGAGATATGATGGCATTTAATAAGTGTAATTATATACATTACTAACTTGACCCGTAGTACTTTCATTGCCATTGTCATTTGTCTTCAGTAAAAAATTGGAGCCCATATGGGCTGAAAAGCGAAATTACTAAGTTTTGCTACTGCTACATAGCTTTGTTTACAGTGCTAGGAGAAACATTACAACTCCCTCACCCACCAGCAACACCAAGTACATTTGTTTTGTTGCTTCTTTTCTTGGACCAAAGTTAGCATGATAACCTTTCTGATAGCAACATACTATATTGTCCAGTCTCAAAAACTGATTCCAGTTATTTTAGAGCTAACAGCGTGTGTGCCTGACAAGCCATATGGTCATTTACTCAGACTACACTGGATAAAATTATTAACATATTCTACCAGAGCAGATTCACATATTTGGTTGTTTTCCTGGGGATACATGTTACAAATGTGGGAGTGACAAAAACGAAAAGAAGTTCTGCTGCGGCTGTAGTGGGTCCTACCTCTTAAATCATGGATACCTGGAAAATTTTTTGTATTTTCCAGTTTGGTACAGAGGTGTTAAGTTGCTGCACAGGTGTTGTTACTGAGCCCATAGCTCAGCAGATTCCCCTGTGCTCCCAGTGCTTCCCTGTCTGTCTGTCTGTGTCTGTCTGTTGGCGTGTTTTCTCCTCTTCACACGCCTGGCTCCCTGATCACCTGCACAGCTGCATCCCATCAGCCCATCCACCTGCAGTTTATCAACCCAAACAACCAAGCTCTTGATCCATTCTTTGCCAGATCGTTGCTTCACGTCAGATGTTTCCAGTCCGATTTGTTGTTAGTTGTACATTGCATCTACTAGCGTGTCTCTCTCATGTGTCCGGATCATCTCCCCCCTGCCTGCCAGCTGCTCCCTATAGTTTCCAGGCTTACCACTGCCAGCCACACTTCTCCATTACCCTCTCTCACCCCCGCTACTGCCAGATCGCATTCCCTGTCATCAGACCCCAAAAGCAGTAAACTCTTATACAATAAACCTTTTCTCTTACCAACACCACTTTGTCCTGTGTTTGGATTTCCCCCTAGATTCTCAACAACAGGCATTAAGAATGGCAGAGCAGCTCAAGGATGCGGTGGTGGAAGAAAGTGAGACCACAAATGTATAAATATTGATGAGGCTTGTCCTAGGAGAACTTAAGTTAAAGAGAGACTTTGTCTTCGCTGAACTAGTCTCATTTCCTTGTAGCACAGGCAA
>OMNW01009786.1:5842-16686 GCA_900303245.1 Selene dorsalis | reverse complement strand
GGCAGAAAGTATAGGTAGGATTTAAGTTATATAATATGATATAATGCCAATGTGGTGTAGTTTATCTTATTACTGAGAAAGGTAACATGATATGATATGATATCTGACTTACATCTGATTATAATAATTATATTATTACAGCAGCAACTCCTCCTTACTACCTTTCCCAGTAATAAGAAGAACTATGCCACACTGGTATGCATGGATTAATAGACAACATGCACATATAAAAGCCTCGCCTATACAGGAACAAGACATTCAAAATTGAAAATGATTAAAAAACAGACAATTCGTTTGTAGTTATTTTGTGGTTGTGGTATTTTTGCCCTTTTCTGACTTTTAATTTAATTTTGTGTAACTTTGTGGTCATTTTGTGCTCCTTTATAACAACAATGTGCCTGTTTCTATGACATTTTGCTGGTGAGCTTTAGGGGAATGTGAAGCACACTTATTCTCAATAGTGTATATAGCTTTATTTCAACTTGTTTGTTCTCCTCTTTGGTGTTTACTTGTCGATATAAGGCCTGAAATTTTTTCTACTCCAATCTGGGAAAGCCACTTCTTTCTGCGAAGTCGTTTTATACCTGACCTGAACTTGCCACATTGTTAGGAACACAGTGTTTTTCTGTGGTAATATAATTGCATTATCATAGATTAAAAAACATAAAAATGATCATAAACAGTATTATAATAAAAAATAATAATAATGATATGATTAGCATAAAACATTAATATTATGTAATAGTAAGGACTGCCCACATACTTCTGGCTACCTTACTCTCAACCACCCAACCAACCAGTGATGCTAGGGCATGCCTACGTCAGAGCTGGACACGCCCCCCCAGCGCTCTGTTACTACATTTCCGCAAAGTTTTCATCCGACGCTGTCTCACATTGTTTGTAGTCTGTTTCAGTTTCAGGAAACACAAAAGAGAGTCTTAAATAAAATGAGTGCCATTAAACCAAGCAAGGCAGCTTCAGCTGATGACAACGGAGAGGAGAAGGACTGGGCCGCGGCCAAAGCTTTCTTTGATAACCTCAAAACAAAAGTACCGAGACCTGTAAGGAGCTTTTTGTTTGACAGGTTACTGTGTAGCCGCAGATAGTTTGTTCGCAAGTGTTGGGGGTTGCACATGTGCTTAAACAGCTTTAGCAAGTTTTTAATCCTGTCCTCTCACTCCGCAGCCCAAACCCCGGAATGCGGTCACCATCGCTGTCTCCTCACGCACCCTCTTCAACATGGTGGCAGAGAGGAAGATCTATGAGGAAGAAGGAGTGGAGAAGTACGTGGCTCATCAGGTGGAGCATGAGACCGATCCCCTGAAACCTGGAGCTGCTTTCCCCTTCGTCAAGGTACAGTGTGCTGTAGGTCTGAGCCCTGTGCAGGGAGTTTGCAGGGCGTGGCTCCTTATGTGCCATTAGTCATATAAACGCAAGTACTTGCATTTGACTTTGAAATGTTGTCAAACAAGTGTTGAAATGTTGTCAAACAACTCTTTAACTTTTTGAACCTATATGGCACAACTGCCCCATAAAGGCTGATGGATGTTTAGAGTCATGTACTGGCATGGTGTTCATCAGACAGCTCAACAAGTTAATGAGTACTGTTGTCCTGGAGTAAAGAAACATCACAGGAAGTGTGACTGCATGGTAAAATCATCAATCTTGTATTCACTGGCAGCCATGCGATGACTCATTGACGGGAGCTCTGTTACACGCCTGCTGTCATAGGCCAGATTTCTCCAAACTTGCCTGGATGCAAAGTGTAAACTAATAATTGACTCACTCGCTGAAATATCTTTATCATTTCCACTTTGGAATAACCATAATTTCAGTTTTTTAAACCCTCTATGAACAGCTCCTTGAAAACTTCATTCTGTTTCTAAGAATGACTAGCAATGTTTTAAATAGGAAGAATTTAATGTATAGGCTAATTGTATGTCTGTACTGTTCAATGATTATGTCATTCAGGGACAATGATCTATTTTGATCCATCATTAAACCTGTTACTGTATGTTGTTAAGTAAAGATATTAATATAAATTTGTCACACAACATGATGAAATACAGATTGTGACATCCTGTTTAAGCCTAAGAAAACTATTCTTAAGCTGTGAGTTATTGTAATGTTTTGAGATGAAAGTGAAGACCATGCAGTACTTTGTCAAATATGTTTATTACCAATATCTGATACCGCAACATATGGAATGTACTTTATTTTGACTTGCGATTATTGAGCAAGGGAATGGTTCAGTTTAAGTGGTAAAATGTTGAAATGTTTGTGTTGTAACCTCAGGAACACTGACACAACACCCTGTTGTCTTCTCTCACAGGCGCTGATGAACGTCAACTCTCGATTGAGGGAGCTCTACCCAGACAGCGAGGAGCTGTTTGACATCGTCTTAATGACTAACAACCCAGCCCAAGTCGGAGTGCGCCTCATAAACAGCATTAATCACTATGGTACGCTGCGCCCTAAACCAAACATTGTTGATTACCAGTGGCGTCTCGCTCGCTGCAGCAGCAACGGGCTTAATCAAGAGCTGCACTCACTCTACTAATTACTCACTAGAACAGAAGAAGAGCTGTTGTAGGAAAATTAGAATGGGATTTCTTTCCTCACATTTCTCTGTCTTGCTTTTATTCTTTCAGAGCTGACCATCGAGAGATTCTGTATGACAGGAGGGCAAAGTCCCATTGGTTACCTGAAGGCCTACATGACCAACCTTTACCTCTCCAAGGACTCAGAGAAGGTCACAGAGGCCATAGAGGAAGGTAAGCGAGGCTGCTGGTAGCTTGCCGCCAAACATGACCTTCTTTGAAACTGTTTTGCCTCATAAATCAAAACACACCATCAGCCTCCAATAGCACACTTAAGATGCTTCATGCACTTCACTGATATTTCCACACTTGCCTGCTGACTTTAGCGTGTGACTCATTCAACCCAAGGGAAATCTGGATCTCACACTGTGCAGAAAGACACAACTGGCTGAAGACGAGCTGTGATTTATAGCCTGCAGTCATTTGAACACAAACGAAACAAAACAAACAGATAAGAGGCAGAAGCACACTAAGTCTTACACAACTTTAAACATGAATTGATCAGAAAGTCAGTTATTCATCAAATATGTTAAATGTTAGCCTTTTCAGTCTTTATGTTTAATGACAACACTCACTTTTACAAGTCCCAGAATGAGAGGTGTCCATGTCCAGGCCCACAGCTTCCCACATACAGAGCATGTGATGCATACTAACAGCTGCCTGAAGCGTGTCAGGTTTTCGAATTAGACTGCACTGACCTGTACACGGACAGACTTCAGACCAGCCTGTAAATTCCTGCATATTTCTTTACTACACATTTTTAGTAACAGCCTGTCTTTGCACAGGATGGGTGACATTTTGACTGATAAATCTGTTAAATGTTGTATCTACCTTATGGACAGATAATATATAGGTCATTTCTCATTTGTGCTGCCATTTGAGCTGTTTTCTAAAGGATACCACCATCGAATGGCTCCTGATTTACTTAGGTGTACACAGGATGGGATTGAAGTGTATAGTTTCTGTTGAACCTTTCATTCTTACTAAGTATATTTAGTAACCAGGTGTCAGACAAAGACAAACCTTTTCTTTAATGACATGGCAGCTGTGCAGCTGCATTGGCTGATTTATATAGATCAAAAATTGTCCCCTCTAGATTAGCATCTGCTCATGAAAGAAAAAAAAAATCAATTATCCTGGTTGCATAAAATCCCAACCAGTTAAGTGTCAAGTTGATAAAGCTGTGACATAAATACTTATATCCCCTCCATCAGGAATTGCTGCAGCCACAATGTTTATGCCCAGCACGGAGATTCAGCTGAGCGACACTCAGCTGAGGGTGGCGTTTGATGGCGACGCTGTCCTCTTCTCAGATGAGTCAGAGATCATCGTGAAGAAACATGGCCTGGACACGTTCTTTGAGCACGAGAAGCAGTATGAGAACAAACCTCTCGCTCAGGTAACCTATGTTTGTCTTTTTTTTATGTACTTCAAAGGAGGTCATTGAACTCCTCAAACATACTAGGTTTCAGGGGAGTGAGATCATGTGGCGAGTTTGTATGAAGGTGAAAATATGCACTCCTAAACTGTAGGGGGAGCGCCGTAGAGAGAAAAAAGCAACCAAAACAGCAAAAAAGCAACCAGACTTGCATAGTTCCCCTTTCAGAGATGCTCAGCAGTTCATGTTACTTATATCCTTAAGAGAAAAGTTTTAACTTAATGTATTCTGTATGTACTCTTTCAGGGACCGTTGAAGTGTTTCCTGGAGGCTCTAGGGAAGCTACAGAGAAAGTTCTACGCCAAGGACGAGCGTATGAACTGTCCCATCCGAACCTTCCTGGTCACAGCCCGCAGCGCTGCCAGCTCAGGGGCTCGTGTCCTGAAGACCCTCCGCAGCTGGGGCCTGGAGATTGACGAAGCTCTGTTCCTCGCGGGTGCTCCGAAAGGGCCACTGCTGCAGAAAATAAGGCCGCACATCTACTTTGACGACCAGATGTTCCACATTGAGGGAGCCAAGGAGCTGGGCACCATATCTGCCCATGTCCCCTATGGCATCGGACAGAAGTACCACAAGGGAAAACTCATCGAGCAGCCTGCAAAAAAGGAATAACCTCATCTAACAGTTAAAATGATAACTATGCACTACGTTTTCACTTGCATAAGGAGAGATTTATTTTAGATTTAAATGTTGTGTTCTGTCAAATATAGTATAATTTTAAGAGGATTGAGGTAATGAATTGGTAATGGAGCCTACAAGGTTTTCTAATTTGGGGAGTTTTATAACTTGTTTTCTTTATGATGGGTAGGGGGGATGTATTTTCAAAGCAAAAGATAGGTGCTACATACTATTTCACTTAACACTGTTCTCAAAGATAAACAACAAATGCATTACTTGACAGTGCCTTTTAACCTCGCTATATCAGTGTACCTGTTTACTTTTTAAAGGTTTACTGCTATGTAAGGATGGGCAAATGTATCAGCTGTAGTATTTGTGTTTTTCTTAAGTGGATCTTTTGAAGTCTTCAGTCGGTTTGAGGGTAAATTCTCAACTAAAAGATTCCAAGGTCTTTGGGGTCTGGCTGCAATCTCTCCTGCTCATTAACATTTGAGCTTTATCTTTAAAAGGGACGTTTATCAGGCTTAGGAAACTCAAGAGAAACTGATGGGGACCCTCTTTGTTACTGTCTTTGCTGCTGATGCGCACATTATAGAAAACTTCTACTCATTGTTTTTCCTCAAACTTTCACAGTCATATTCTGTGAGTTGTTTAAATTGTTGTTTTAAACTCTACCTTCATATCAGGTGGCACTTTGTAACTACACTTTGCTATCATATATCGTATACTGCTTTTTTTGTATAGGAGTGACTATATCAATAGCTTGAAAATGTATGAACAACTGAATGTCATCAAGGAGCACAAAAGTTATATTTAGTTAAGAAATTTTAATATCAAGACATTAAATGTTTCTATATTGACTGAATTAATGTGGTAACAGAGGAGTGTGTTTTTGTACCATTTCATCTTTCTACAATCCGATTTTATCTTTGTATTTTGAGCACTTTGTGAAAAACAAATAAAAGAATGTGGAGCAGCTCAATTTGCTTGTCCTTTTCAGTTTCAGGGAATGGATTAAACTACTTACAGTAGTAAGTTAAAGTACGTATATTTATACTTAGACACTGCAGCGCGATGCACTGATAGACAGTGAACAGGTGCCTCCCAAACTCCACGGGCGACACCATTCAAAAGCAGGAACCATTTTTACGATAGCGGAACTTCTCAGCTTGTTTTGTTTAATTTTTTTTCTACTTAACCGCAAAATCCATAATCTTACTTTTTTTTAAACCACGGTTTCATAAATAAATTCATTTGGAAGCTCATTAATATTTCGCACTGCGATATCATATTAGACACCCCTAAAATGAACCATGCCATGTCCCCACCTGCCCCTGCTTTCGCGGTGTCTCCGGTGTGAACGTCGAAAACACAAATGAGGAAACTGTTGGTACTTTGGTACATGTAAGTACTACTGACTATCTGACTTCTTTAATTTACTTGGCTTTATAACAGTACGTTTCTGAATTACACGCTGAATTATTCAGTTGGACGCTGTTAGCTAGTTTGTAACCGTTGCCCAAAGTTTCAGTTAAGCTAACTGATGTTAGCTAACTGTTAGCACGCCCTGTCATTTTCAGTGTTTGGCTCGGTTCGGCTCGGCACATCATATCACCTGATAACGTGATTAATACCTGTATCAAATGGCATATTTGAGGTCAAATGTGATTTTAGTTTAGCAGACACAGGTTCTCGGTCAGAAGCAGTGAAACAACAGGATTAGATGTTGTCGATACATTTTGGGGTTAATGTAAAATTGTCCATTGTTAGTAACATGGTGAGAAATTTCGTGGTGTGGCAGCAGCAAAATAGACGGTAAAAAGTCGGATCTGCAAAATGTCGGTTGTCGGTTGGCGGTTCGAGTCCCGCTGTCCCAGCCGCTCTGGTTGTGCCCTTGTGCCAGGCACCTAACATACCTCGTGTGAATGCATATGAATGTATGAATGTTTGGTGATGAACGGAGCGGCGGTTTGGCGCTTCTGTCAGTCTGCATCAGGGCAGCTGTGGCTACAGACAGATTTTACCACCACCGGTGTGAATGTTGTATGAATGAACAGTGTTTTCTGTAAGGCGCTTTGATCGCCATGAAAAGCGCTATATGAATCCAAGCCATTGAATATAGCAGTAGATATTTTGGTTGTGTCCAATGAGTGCAGTATTTATTATACTGTACGGGGTAATCGCCTTCTGGTTAATCGCGCTCTCGCAACATACTTAAGTTTTGTAATGCAGTCTTTCTTTTGGATATGGGAGCAGCATGAGTATAAATGAAACGTGCAGTCTGTATGTTTATTTTTTCCAGTCTTTCCATTGTCTTTGCAGTGGTGGAAAGTGAGTACTCTCACTGTAAATATTGCACACACAATTTTCAGGTGCTTGAATTTAACATGCATACTTCCTGTTTGTTTGCTGATTTATACTTCCACTACCCCCCATTTCTGAGCGAAAGTCAGTGGGATTTTAATTGCGGGACCTTTACTTATCAATTGATTTTTGTTTTGTTACTTCTACTTAATTTGGGTAGTTTTCCTAACACTGGTCTTTAGTGTATCTCAGCAGTAGATGGTGCTGTTTAGCTGTAATTGTTCACACTGATGCTTGAGCTACACCTTTATTGTCCGTGAGTTCAGAGATGAGTCACTTCCTTGTCGGTCCAAACCAGCTGAAGTCATAAAGTCAGCAGTATATCAGCAGATCTGTCCTGTTTTTAAACCTGTATTTTCCCCAGTGTCTGTGCAGCCTTAGCTGACAGGGAGCACCCCTCATCTGATAGGTACAGAGTAGAAAAAGCCACATGGGGGAGCTCTTGCTCAAATTGATTGGGATTAAACCAAAGGAGGTTTCCTGAAGTATACATCAATAAATGAGGAAAACGTCAATGGTAAACAGAATTTAACTTTCGCAGTGTGTAATGCTTAGAGATGTATTTCCTCTGTTTGTTATAACTGAGCTTCCACTCGGCCCAATTTTCCAGGTACTAAAATATCACTGCAAAGCACAGCAAGAAAAACAAAATGCAAATCACTCTCCTCAGTGAACTAACATTAGGCCTAATTGGAAGTTAATGAGATATCCTGCGGTAACAGATATATTAAAAATATTATCCTTCCAGACTAAAATAACACCTAATATGAACTTCAGAAATGTTCAAGTATTTTTATATTTTATACATGCCATGGAAAAGAAAGATACTTTATTGGGGTTCAAGTAAGAATACCATGCAGTTAAAATATTCAAGGTGTAGCTGTAGATTATGATGATGATGATGATGATGATGATGATGATGATATAATGACTTTTACTGTTGCATTGTGTTTATAATTCAATAGTACACAAGATTTAGCGAAGATACATGATGATAGTAAACTAAATATATTTGTGTTTTGGATTGTTGGTCACATTTAAAGCATCACGCCAGCCTCTGATGAATCATAATGGGCATGTTTTGTTGTTGTCTGACAGTTTAATAACAAGATTGACCAGTGATGAAAATAACTGTTAACTGCAGCCCTATCGTAAAACATAAAATACTATAACATTTATGTAGTGCAGAAGAGGTACAAGACTGGTATAAAATAGATGGATGTACTTAAGAAAAGTCCCTACAGTTTTGTACTGAAGTACTGTGCTTGAATACATTTTCTTAGTTACAGTCCCCCAAAGTGCACTGTTCATTTATTTTAGACAGATTTTTTAGTGATCGTCTCGCGTTCTTGATCCAATTTCAGCAACAGGCATCTTTACCAATTTGGTCACCATGGTAATGACTGTGAATATTGTTCCGCACCTAGAAACTATGAGGAGAAGAAGATTGTGAGGTTCAACAGTCAACGCTCGAGGGGGTCCGGATTTATTTTAATTTTATAATATTTTTCTGCAGTTCATTTATTCATCTCGTCACTGGATCGTCTTTGCAGCAAGGCACAGTTTTGTCAGGCATCACAGCGTGTGTGTGTGTGTGTTTGTGTGCATGCCTGAGAACTGGGACCTAACCGGCTGTTGCCATGGATACTCGTTGCTGACACCACAAGAACTGTGTAGGCTTGTTGAAGATATAATTAATAACAAAGGATTAGAGGCAAAGGTAGCATGGGGCTCAGTATGAGAAACCTCATCACACAGTTACTATAATTGGCATCCTTTCCTTGTGTGTGCGTGTGTGTTTGTGTGTGTAAGAGGACGCAACAAGAAAAGTTACCAAAAAATAACAGTGGAAACAGTGCTCTTAGACTGCCGCTGCATTTATCTTCTTGACAAGCAATTTGCTCTAAATATGTTTTCTTGGTTGGTGGCCAGAAACTTGTAGGTAGATGTTTGCTGAAAGTAATTTATTTGGACCAACATTACCTTGGTGGGAGTCTTCGTGCCTACATTGTGAATATCTAGGGACCATTTATTAAGCATAATTAGATAATTGATATTCATTTAAAACGTCTTGATAAATGACACGAACACAAAAGCTTTGTCTAATGTTTATATGGAACACAGACTAGGATCAAGTTATTTTTAGCAGTTCATCATCATTTTTGCATAAATTACCATTACATCTGGTGCAGAACCCTTAAGGTTTCATCCAAGACCATCGCCAGGATCTCATATATGGAGTATTTTGGTCTGTAAAAAAAAACCTGCTAAAAAAATGTCATTCCCATGATCCTCAGCTGTACTGTGCTGATTATTTACATGAATAATAGTTATGAATTGAAGTGGTTAAGGTGAGAATAATCGAATAGATGGTTTAGCTTGATGGCATTTTAACAGAGAGTACAAACAACAAACAAAAATAAGCAGTCTTTTTACAATTAAAGCTGCATGACCACCTGTGTTTTTTCTGATATTGTCTGTAGTTTGTGGACTACCTTTTCGAGAAACACAGAGAATCTGTTCTCTCTGGGTTGAGTTTCTGTGGGTGAAGTTTGAGTTTCTGCAGGTGGCGCTCATCTCTTTAACTGTTCAACCATGAAGTCTGTCAACACTCGTGGTAACAACCCGGTGAATCTGCTGCATGATGCTACAGTCACCATTTGCTGTGTAACTGAGTTGGTGTCATGCACGCACACACAGTGATGTGACAGGCTCTGTTGACACAAAACTGTGGTATGATAATGACATGTATTGAGGTCAGCTGGTCCCCCTCCCCTGTAGTACACTCTTATAGAATATATACACACACAGTACAGTAATTAAAGCTATACATTTTAAATCTACAGAGCTCATATGAGAGCATTTTTATGAGTATATTTTCTGGTACAAAGCTGTCGGTAGATGCTTTGTAAAAATGAAACCCTGACTTTTTTTTGCCAATACGGTTCGTGCTTGAAACAGATGCTCATTGCCCTTGTGGTATGTGTTATGTGCTTCTGTAATTGCTGTCTGACTGATGTTGTTGCAGACCTAACTGTGTGTTCTGCAGGGATCCCAGGAAACCTATATCTACACCTCCAGAATGAGCTGGCCCTTATTCAATTTAGCCCATTCTCATTTGATTGCACAGTGTGATTCTCTGAAAGCGACCCCACAGGTCCCGAGGCATTGACAAGTGTCGCTGCATGAGATGGATTACTGATGCCTCATCGACACGCTGTTTCCTCATCTTGGCTTTTCACAAGAGCACCTGTTTGCAATTATTGACAGGCTTAGCTAAGATACAGGACAGTTAGTGGGGTCCATACTTGAACATCCAATATGCAGACCTACAGAAGGGAACATGTTAAGTGATTTTGTGGAAATGCCGCCAACAGTGTGGAATCAATCGCTGCATTGCCCGTCGCTTCGAAAGACAAGCAGGAGAGGGAGGCATGGATCTTCATGACATCATGTTCCTTTGAGTTTTAGGTTGGGCTTCCTGTTGCTCTCATACAAGCTATTAATTCACTGACACATTTTATCAGTTTATGGGGTAAAAACAGTAAACGGTGCAGAGTGAAAATAGGAGATTACTTTTTCTTCCAGCGATTTAGATTTATCTGGCCTGTGAGAAAGGGGACCACCTGCTCTTTGTCACTGTCATCTCTTATATATGTTTCTTGCTGTTTTTTGCTGTAATGGAGCCACAAGTTAAACAGTCCTCCGTCATTTTGAGTCGCATCCCACTGACCTCCTGTCCGGCCAGTGTTTAGCATGAGGCAGCGTGGACAGATGGGAGAGCGGCCTCTGATCTGATGAGAAGGGCAGGCCGAGGAGCCCCC
>OMNW01009785.1:19894-35766 GCA_900303245.1 Selene dorsalis | reverse complement strand
ATATAATAGTAAGTCGAATACGTATGGCATATAATGCATCAATTAAGACTGATCATCTTCTCAGTTTTATATCTGTAAATCTAATAACAATCTATATTTCTTGGAAAGGCACACCATGCTCTGCTCACCACTGTGAATCCTCCAGCCCTCCAAAGGCAAATACAGGCCTTGTATGGCCCTGCCATCTGTACGCCATGTTAAACACTTATTCTTTTCTAAGACAGGTTAGTAATATGGCTTGACTTGGTGTCCCACCCCCAGTCCAACCTCAGTCCCTTGATCTGCTGCCACGTTAACTCTCACCCCTGACACATCGGAAAGGTCCATATCTCGTCGAACTCGGTGCTGTCGCCGCGACATCGCTGCTTCTATGCTAAAAGAAATTGTTCTGAGAAACACTCACGACATCCAGCACACGTTTTTCAACTTTCTTTCTGGGTTTTTTTTTTTCTCTGCAATTAACATCGTATTTTTACATATTTACAAATTCCATTCATGTTAAAAGATATTAAATCATGTGAGAATATTATTATGACAGTGTGTCAACATGCGGAAATGTGAGAGCTGGTGCTGCAGTTGGTCAACATGTTGGTTTGTTTTTATTTATTTGTCATTTCCATAAATTTCTTGAGGGCAATTAGTCACCACGCTGCATGCTGGTTGTTGAGGTTGTCACACTGTCAGTGTAATTGTCAGAAATTAAATAATTGAAATGTTTCCATCTTCATCATTCCCATCAACATATTTCTAGACTTTTATGACATACGTCGAGTGCAGTGTATTATTCTGATTGAGACTTTGTGTGAGCAAATGAGCACAACATATGCTCCAATGTGCATATGCTAATCAGTTTGTTTATCAGTCAGGCAGTTGGTCGGCATGCGCCACTCTCTGTGTGTCATTTTGCGTCTCTTGACATTTCCACGCTGTAAAATGTTTTATGCATTTTTATCGTTGTTTTCATTCCCCCCCCCCGTTCTTCTTGGTCTTCTTCTTGGTCTTCTTCTGCCATCACTACTCCTCAATTCATAAATAATGCATTTATTTATCATGAAAATCTGTTTTGGAATTAGACACTACCCCCACTTCAAAGACAGGAAACCTTTGATATGTTTGATTCTTGCAGAGTATCCGTTGGATTTATTCAATTTATGCAAAGCACCTCCAGGGTAATAAAGGTGGCATTTGAATACATTTGACTGGACTAAATCACATAATGAGGACAGTTTCTGCCCTATATCAAAACAGAAAAGAGACCCTAATCCCTCAATATTAATAGATCATTTGGCTAAAGAAAAATGTTTCGCCTGGTGAACTGACAACAGCGGACAGCAGTGATTAGCTCACGTCTACATGGGTAATGATCTATTGCTTAAATTGACTGGGAAGGAAAAGAGTACAGTCGCTGTGACCCTTTTGTTCTGCTCGCTAACTACAGAAATGGGATGTCATAGGGGAATAAAATAATTCTTTTCAACTTCTCTCTTCAAAACAGCTCATGATAAATTAGACATGACCACATACCACATATGGTGCCTGACTGACTGAGCTTTGGAGGTGTGTGTTTCTGCATGTGTACGCTGTGTCTGTCTGTGTGTGTGGGAGGTGTTTGTATTCATATGTATGTTCACATGGAGGAGGTTGCTGATGATCATTAATTAGCAACCTGGGGAAGTTTAGAATAGGACTTAGAAGGATCTTATTTACTGCTTTAGATTTCTTCCATGTGCCACCTTTAAAATAAGGTTCATGCACTGTATCAGGATTTTCCTAGTTAGTTAGTTTCCTATTTAGTGCATTTTTAAGTCTGTCAGTGTCAGGCAGAAAAGTTGGACTTAAACATTTTGCATAAAAATGCAATAAAACAATAATCAAAAGAAAAAAAGGAGCACTTTTGCTCAAAGGTATTTTTCATTTAATTTAAAAGAGGAAAAAATCAATTAGGACATACTTATACTTATACTCAAACTAAGATTTTTGTCCACTTCCTGTATTCCTCCCTCGTCACTGTGAGAGGGTGAAGTTTCCTGGACAGCTAATTATCTGGCCTAGTTTAGGGTTTACATAAATGCATCAGGTTTACACGACAAACTGTCATCTCTCTGTATAATGACGACAATAAATGTTATGTCCAGCCTCAGCGTCCAGTCCCTGTCAACCTATAACAGAGCATCAACACAGTGTAGCATTTCTCCTAGTCAGGACAAAATAATCTAATGTCGATTACCTGACACATTCTGGACTTTCTTTTGGGACTCGCAGCATTAAGGCCACCTTTCAGGGTCCCCCTCCTGTCCACTCCCCGTGGAAGAGTGATGTTTCCTCTGTGGACAACTAATTATCCAGGTCTGACCCTCAGCTGTCTCCAAGCAGGATCCTATTAGGCAGCCAGCAGGTTGAAATCACCACCACCGACCCCCTCCAATCCCTTTCTATCGTATGTATTTATTTCCCTTCACTTCCTGCTTCTGAATATTAAGAATAGATTTTTACATGTATATGTGTGCGCTGGGGATGGGATTGATGGTGGTGGTGGCGAAAGGAGGCGCAGGGGGGGGATACTCCGCTGATGGGTGAATGGCGGGCCTGGAAATGACGAGCGGGGCTGACTGAATGCTTGTCCATCACTCCCCATTCTCTTGGTTACAGGTGGTCTCTCATTTTCTCGACTGGCGCATATCTGCCTGCCTTTATATGACAGCCTGGGCTTGCCAATTTGCATGTTCGACAGACAACAAACGGGCCTGTGCATGTCAAAATAGGTGGCGGTGCGTGACAGTTTCTACACAATGCTGTCTCCTTTTGGCTTGACCCTCGACCTCGCGCCATGTCTCCTTTCATAATCAGGGAAAGGGGAAGACGGGGCGAAGAAATCATCCAGCCTTCCTTCCTGCCTCCTTCTGCTGCCGCGTCTTTGGAATAAATCTGATACCAATGCCATTAGCTATGCTTTCCCCCTCTCACTACTTTTATTCTTAGTCTGTTTTGTTCTGTCTTGCTGACTGTCTCCCCACTTGTCTCTCCACCCTGTTTTTTGTTTTGGCATAAAAGCAGTCAGATTTATAAAGTCTCTGTTTGTCTGTTGTTTCAAGATAACACTTTAGATTTTTTTTTTCTACCCCAAACAGAGATAATGAGATCTGTCTTCACTTGTTGTGACCAAATCAGTGCCAAAAAAGTGAGGTTATTATTTTTGGATGACTGCTTGTTTATTTTTCATAATTTGAACCGGCTGACTTGAAAAAGCTGTGGAAAAAATGTTTATCCAGCAATTAAAACTCTGCACTTTAAAGCAGACCTGTAGGAACATATAATCGGTTTCATCTTATCAAAAATCATCAAATGTTCAACAAAATTGCTCTGCAGCAAGGCAGTCACAGGTTTTCTCATTATTCATGTTGTCTCATCTTTCATGAAAGTAATATCTACTATTGAATACATGATAATGAG
This sequence comes from Selene dorsalis, assembly GCA_900303245.1. NCBI lineage: Eukaryota > Metazoa > Chordata > Actinopteri > Carangiformes > Carangidae > Selene > Selene dorsalis. The sequence goes on along the minus strand of OMNW01009785.1, from coordinate 32,316 downwards.
TTTCATATCTTCATTTTCATCAGTCTGATTAACACTGTGATAGCACAGGAAGACTAATTGCCTTTTAACACCTGTGACATTTCCCTCTTTCACCTTTATTCTAATGAGTGTTTGATATCTCAACATAAAATTTGAGAAACTGCAAGCTGGAGCACTCTTTTATTGGAAAACTTCCACTGCACTGACTTCAGTAATTTACACATGAACTTTCCTCCCCTTGTTCTAGAGGATAAGAAGCTGATTTAAAATGGATCACCATGTAGAACTGCATATCCAGGAGTGGGGTTTTAGACTTAAGACATAATCACACTGCTGGGTTTTATTAAGTCTTATACTTTACATATTTAAGGAGACCGTTACATCATTAGCTGGTGTTGAACGGGCCGGTGTTAAAAGTCAGAGTGGTATCATGGGGAGGTGAACAGAGAAGGGGGCAATGGGTATTGAAGAGTGTTCTGCCATCAGCATACAGTAAAATAATCCTGAATTATATTCTAATCAGCAGAACTGAAATGCCATATCTCAAGCTAGGAACTTGTGTTAAAGTACTTTCCTTGATCAGAGCATGCTGGTACTTGGTGTAGGCTTTTGTTAAGTTACTTGCAGTTCTTTTCTTGCTGTACATGGCTTTGCTGCCCCATATGGTTGGGATATTTTTAATGTATTTCAATCTTCACATGTAATTGTTATCACAGCCCTTGTGTGTATCCTACCATTGTTTGAGAAGAACTAGGAGACCTTCTATACTATCAAAATGCCCATTTATGAAGTTGAATTAGATTTTTTTTTCCAACTCAAAAATCATGAACTGTACTCGATGTATGTACAGACTTATTTTTCTTGATTAAAAAAAACCCCCAAAACAAACATATTCATGAGGAGACTTTTCCCATAGGTGGTATGTTACCTCACACATACTGATGAACTTGGACTGACCTCATGATAAAAGACATGTTAATAAGCCATTAACACTGACAGTTTTGAAGTGGCTGGTCCTTATTTGAAGTGTTGAACAAAAAGCAGGGGCCACAGTTGCAAAGGCACACAAGCATGAAACAGGCAATAATCTTTACTTAATCTCTTGTTCGGTTTTGAGGTGGCTGGCAGTTGTGCATGTAATGATAATTATTACTCATGTCATCACTGGTGTCAACTTATTTAATATTAGCTGTGTAAACATTTCATACAGGCAGACGCCCCTGTTCCCGATCTGCATGGGAACTATCAGCTCTCCGATAAAGACATCGAGTGCCGTTGTCTCCTTGTTTCCTTCTCTTAGTTGAGAGGCAGTCTCTGACTCCGGGGATTACTTTTAATGTTGCCTTAATCCGTCCCATGGAGTCTTGTGTGTTCTGCCACTGCAGGTATCATTCTTTGATATCAAATGGTGAGGAGAGAAACTCTAAAACCACTTCAGATCCCTCTTGTGAAATGTGTTGTCAAAACACAGGTGGAATGTGAATGTTGAAACCGCAGTGTGTTTCAACCAGTCTCTGTCTCCGCCTTTACAGAAGTGTGGATTCACAAAGCAGTGAGCCTCTGAGAGACGGAAGGGAGCGGGGGGGGGCAGACAGGTACAAAGAAATGAAAAGGGAAAAAGACACACACAGAGAGATAGAGAGCGATGCATATCAAGGAGACTTTTTTTCTTCCAGGCCTAAGAGTTTTGCAGAAACCCAAACCAAAGCGACCCAAAATGCATGCTTTTAATTTAACAGTCAGCAAAGAGGAAAGACAACCACCGCTGATTGAAAGTGTCACGAAAACCAGATTGACTTGCAGAAAATAGACGCTATGCCCTCAAGTGCAGTGGTGTACTGTAGAGCTACACAGTGATGGGCTGAGTGGTAAAAGCAGAGGCACAGAAAGCTACAGTTACATGATGCTTTCAGGAAAATTCAATAGCATCACATAAGGAAGATAGCTGTTGTGTAGAGACACTGAAATGTCATTTTTACTCATCACATTCTTGTGAAAGTGACATTCGCTCCTCTGGCCTAAAGGGCAAAACACAAGACAGAGACAACAGAGCTACTTTTACCTCTCTCACCTTTAGAGGAAAGTAAAGGAAACCAAAGTTACACTTGTTCTTGCACACTCGCATGCTGCCATAACTCTGTTCTACTCTAATCTGTTTGGTTCTATTTTTGATCTAGTGATGGGTAAATTTAATCGAATGTGATGCAAATATCCTCATATTATGCATTACAAATGCCTGCGTCGGACCAGGTAAAAAAAAAAGATGAGCTCTGTTGTTTTAGCATATTAATCACTGTGTTGAAACAAAGGCCAAAAAAAGGAAGAAACAGAAGCAAACAATGAACAATGAGAGAGAAGATAATGTTATTCATTTGTCTGTCTGAATCTCCATCAGCAAGCTCCTGTCCTTACATCACAGACACACTCTCTCATTAGCAATGACAGCAAAACATCACTGGCTGTGTGTGTGCGTGTCTGTGTATCTGCTGTATGCGCGTGTGCTTATGACCATCATTCAAATTTAACTTTACTCCGTTTGTTCTCTCTCTCTCCCCCCTCCCCTCGGTTTTATGAGCCTGTTATTTATTTCCCTCATTAGCGATTGTTTCTTTCCATTAGAGAGCGCCTCTTCATGCCAGCACTTTCCTCGGGGAGAGCAGAGAGACCTGTGCTCTCCTTGGCAAGAGCAGCTCCCTTTCTAACCCTCTTAAGCTGAGTTGAAACAATCCCCTCAACGAAATCCCTTCCCATTGCCATCCCCACCCTGTTTTAGGATCCAAAGAAAGGTGTTGGCAGGGGTGTGTGTCAGCATGTGTGTGTGTCACTGTGTGTGTGTGTGTGTGCCTGAGAGGAAGAGTAGAAAAAAAAAATGTAGTGAAGATTTGATCATACGCTCCTGCCATTACCTGTGTACTGACATTCTTGTGAGTCGGGTGCCACCCCTTCGAATTACCCCCCCACACATCCCCTGCACACACACACACACTCATACAAAACCCCCACCGGTACACACAGGAATTTCCAGAGCCCAAAGACAACACAGAGGGCCCTCCGACATATTTGCCGTCATCCTCTTATTAACTCTCCCCGTTTGAACAGAGGCACATCAAAAGTAAGCAAAACACATAATTACTGGCATTAATATAACGAGCTCTTGGAGATAAGCCACTCTCCTAAGCCCACAACCCCCCCACCCACCTCCCATACTTGGAGGGCATGAAGGAGGGGAACAGCAGAGGGAAGGTAGAGCGCCCCTTCAATTAAGTGAGCTGTTCAACCAACATGAACAAACATATTTAGTAGATAATTAGTAGATAATTTTGCAGGTATGTCTGGCACAGGCCACAAAAGGCAGTGTTAAGGAAAATAGCAGGGAGGCAGTCAAAGGAGGGAGGCTTGTGGGATGTGCGAAATGCCCTGTGGCTCTGATAGACTCTTAACCGTCATTAACAATGTAGAAAGAACACACACGCACATGCACACATGCAACCAGCTTCTTCCCACCTTTATAAAAGCTCCCGTCTTCCCTCCATCTCTCCCTCATCTGCCCTCCTCCTTTGCCCCCCTCTTGCTTGCTCTTCTCCTTCTCTGAGGAGCCCTAGTTTTCTGTATGATGAGCTCCTAGGGGGCTTCAGTGTTTGGCAGGAGGCTTTGTCTCTTATATGAGATGAAAAAAAAGGAAAAAAAAAGAAAGGCAGAGAGAAAAGAAGACGGAGAAGGAGGGTGAAAACTTTAGACCCCTGGGGGCACTTCTCCTCACATTGTGAGGATTTGCCTAACAGCTTCACAAGAGGGTTTACATCCTCCTCTGAACACGAGGGGTATAATCACAGATCAAAACAAATTACCTATCTGTAGTCAGCAGAGGTGTCTGCCTGTCAAAAGCCCAGAGTTACATAAGATTTAAGTCAGTGCTAACTGATCCTCTGATTTGGGGCACGGGGTGAATTCTTACTTTGAAACGTTAACATTATGAGGTAAGATGGTGCGTACCACACAAACTGACTGTGAAGAACAAAGATTTGCTTTGATAATTACTTGGACTCCTCCGAGGTGACATTGTCATGACTTTTGATTAAGTTGGAGCCGTGGAATGAGTCATTTTTGTGCACTCACGTCTCTGCGTGGAGACCGTGTCAATATAAACCAAAACAGAAACAGAGAGCTATCCAGTTTGTGATGACAAAAGTGACAGATGAATTGTCTCCTTATACTCTGGCATGACAACATCATCACCACAGGAAAGGACTGTCACACTGGCGGTCTGATTTTCAGACTTGCACTTCAACATCTGAGGCCAAGCGGTCGTAATTGAGTTCCCAGAAATATCTTCGAAGATATCACCAGCCCTATTTACTTTAAGTTGTGTGTGAGACAGTGTTACTGGCAACTTGCTGATGCAGCCACAACTGTGTGAAAGTTCTGCACACTATGTCGAAGTGCGGGTGAGGAAAACACGCAGGAAAAAAAACTGAGTTACCACAACATCAACTGCAGTTTCACAAATCTGTATGATAGAAGCTGTACTGGGGCATCCAGACCTCCCAGGAAATACATTAGGGGAAATGATGGACTCTGTCACAGTACCTGTAAAAGAATACATGGCCGATTATCCTATTAGGAGAAGTTTTTGTTTTTCCAGGTGTGTGTTATATACCATATTTTCACTCTATCTAGCCCATCTAAGCCTCTGCCACCACTTGGGAGCAGCTCTACAATCTGTTATTTATGTTTACTGGTGACCCTGTGGCCAGGAGGGGCTTTCTGAGTTCACACAAGTTATCAGGCCTCTGGATAGAAGCAAGGTGGGAGAAAAACACATTTCTTTTCTGAATGGTGTCAGCTTTTTGTAGCCAAACTTTCTCACACATTTGTTACATCTGAGAACTAGTTATTTTCTTTTGGAACCATTTACCTTAGATCATGTTGTCATTGAGGGAAAATAGTAGTATAGCCATGGGGGCCACACTCTTTAAGAGAAAAAACAGCACAAAAGCAAAACTATCATTGCTCAAAACAAGTTCCTGCAGACACCTGACAAACTCAACTACACTGTTACATGACCCGAGTCAGAAATTATATGTTATTACTTAGTTAGTGTGTTAAATTATTTAGCTGATGTGTTAAATTGTTTTATTCGGTGTATTTTTTTTACGTCTGTTACTGTTGTATTTATTTTATTGTAAAGCACGTTGTGATTTTTATCAGTGGAAGGTGCTATATAAGTAAACTCTACTTACTTTCTTATTAAAAAACATGCAGTAATCTCATTAAATTGCAGTTTCCAGGTTGAAATTTGAGAATATTAGCAGAACCATAACTGATGGCGTTGCGGTATGTTTTTGATGGCCTCTGCTGCTTGCAGATTAATGCCCTTAGCAAGAAAGGAAGGGATTTCTCCGAACTCTTTGAGACATATAAAGCTCTGGTCTCAGGAATGTTGCTGACAACACAGTCACCTCGAGGCACCTAGTGGAAGGTTAGATGAGGTGTCTGACCTGAGATGTCTATATAAACAATGTCTTTGTAGGGACATCCGCGGCCATTGTTAAAAGATTAACGCCTCATCTTTGATGTTTAAGTCAGCTGCTAATGCCGGTGTCGTCTCCTGGTTGAAACGCAAGAGCGAGGGGTTGTGGGAACAGTCGAAACAGATAGTTACAATGGGCATGTCCACAGGTCAGGTAAGTATCAAGCATTAGGCAGCTAGCTGATCCCTATAATTACCCCCCCTATTACCGCACAATTAGCTGCAAGAGAACTCATTAATGTCACTGACACCTCATACTGAACATTGTTAGCATGGGTGTGTTGTGACAGAAGTTCTTTCAGATGTCAGATACAAATTGAATTTTAATGTGACTTACACAACTAATGTGGGGTAATTAGAAAAATGCAAGCTGTGAATATCTTAGCAATATAATGTAAATGAAGCAGCGGCATGTTCTCCTTATTCTTGCTGCACTTCTGGGCAATTCATCACAAAGCATTTATAAGTAATGATGAAAGAAAAGGGAAGTAACAACTGCATTTGATATGCTGTACAGACTTACACCTTCAGTTTTGGAAATCTAACTCCCCCAAATCCTAGATTAGTGGATCATAGAATCTCAGGCACTAGTGAAAACAGCCACGTCTGACGATGACTCAGTTATTGTTATAAAACTGACTTGAATGAAAACCTCATTAGTTTTATCTTTGAGCTGGAATCAGGGGTGCTGTCTGGCATGGATTCCCAGCAGTCAAAACAGAAAACAAGAGCTCACTGTGTGCTCTTTGAGACATCAAGGTGTCTGATCTGAATTGCTTTAGCTTGGAGGGAGAATGGCTTTACCGTCTCTGTGAAACTGATCCGTGAAGTGGATTAGGGACGGTTCTTCTTTCACTCAAAACAACACAGCTTGAGGAGTTAGACGAGGAGGTGGATGAAGCTCTGTGTGCGTGTGTGTGTGTGTGAGGGCAGCCCTTGTTCCATACTTACAAATATATGTTTACCTTGCTCTTTGTGATATATTTCAAAATGAATGAATGATACAGAGGCTGTCTGACCAAGCTGGTAACTATATGTAACTTTACAACAAACATGACACAGTTCCTTTTGAAAATTAACAGGCCTCACATGCAGTCTTACTCACCATCTCCCTCTAAGTAGGTTACACATCCCACATTAGTTTATACTGTTGGACATCTAGGAGGTCTGTCATCCAAATACAGAGAAGCTGGACATGTTCAATGAATTCACTTGGCCACTAGCTATGAACAGACTAGTAAAACGGATGAAAACAGATTAAACCCGATTCATTCCATTACCATGTTTCAACTAATAGAAGAATAGTAACCAGAGTTCTGTCTGTCTTTGAGAACAAACACAAGTGCCTTGCCTGTTTTCACTTTATCGCTCCATTAGAATATTTTTAGATGCCAATATGGCTTGTCACCAAGGTTTTAGTCCTGGGATGAGGGTCAGACTACACAGGCACACACACACTCACACACACAGAGAGTTTGTCCTTGGCCTGGCACCACTTTTGGCAAGGTGGCGGTATGGATCCATAACAAATGAGGGACACTCTAGCTGTGCCAATAGTCCTGGTCCCTTGGCAGAGTCCAAAAAATCATCTTTTCTTCCCAGGAGTTATGACTCTGGAGAGTTGATCATTAGTCAGGAATCACAGAAACACAGACACACACTCATCAAATGTGACTCAGGTCAGGACTAACCTGTCTGTAGTGACCTAGGACAACAAATCCAAGTCAACTTTTCAGACATCAAATATTTGAGGTTAAGCTGTCAATCAATAAGTTAATCATCCTTAATTGTAACATAGATCTTAACGTATTGTGAGTTTTGTGAGCCTTTTGGTCACCTGCAATGGATTCCATTACAAATAAAGAATCACAACACTGGGTTTTGATCAATTTGATCAATTTTTGATTTGATTTTTTTTTAAATCAAGTGTAGTGCCCTGTGTGTTGTTTTTCACATTAACCTTCTTCAAGGAGTCATCCCATTGTCTTTGTGCACCATGAAGGCATTCCCTTTGATTTATGCCTATAAAGATAGTTGAATATAATTTTTTCTTTTAAGCATACACACCAGTTGGTCACAACATTAAAAATAGTAACTCACTAGGGATGTTGTGCTCAGTATCAGACAAACAGCACAAGACCTATAAACAAATGGAAACACACTTCTGATGTGGTAATGTTCAGCTTCAAAATGGCTTCCAGTGGGAACCGGTAGGGGTAAGAATGAGGATGGTGACATCCTGAAGAGCCACTTGTGTAGATATTTGCACTATTCAAAATACTGTACTCTGTGACCAATAACAACCGGGTTGCATTAGATTCATGATTCAGCACGTCCTTTCCACTATCTCCCTAAAGTAGCACCTAAGACATTTGCATAGACTGAAGTAAGAAACTAGGTTTGTTGGAGCTACAGCTGTTTTGGTTGAAGCCCGTCACTCAGTGTTAATATTTGCTGCCCATTTGTCATATAAATGATGATAGTATGTGATATTACCATTATCTCCTGCTTTAGTTAAAATACTGTATTTGAGATTGTGTATATGTCCTTGTGACTTTGTTTATTTATTTATTCGGACTGATAAATGGATCCACCTTGCAATTCTATAAAAAAAAACTATGTACAGCCACAACTTTTTGATGGAGATGAATTTAATTTGAGGTGTTGAGATTGAGACCAGTGCCTAACAATCCGATCATCATTATTTCAGCTAATTCGACTATTTTTTACAACTGTGAAGCTGTATGATTCTGACAAACTAAATGCCAGCCATGTGATGTGAGCCTACATTCAATATGTGAACTCGTGCTATCAGCTTGCGGTTAATATATTACTTTTTTTTAATACATTACATTTCTCTCTTTATTTAGAGTGCAGTGTCTCTTAAATCTTACTGCAATGAGTCAGACATAATGCCAAAATGCCAAATTAGTCATTCTAAACTCAGACGTGATAAATGTGCGTCCATATTGCATGCACAGTCAAGTAAAGGCAATCAGCAACACAATCAGAAATATTGACTTGGCAGTATAATCAGAAAAGCAGCCTGGATTCTAACTTTACGGTTGGAGCTGTGTAATTATTCATGCAGAAATACTTGCGGGTGAATGTAATGTGTAAGCTGGTACACCTGGGGTAGAATTTCACTGCTCAGAGGTGAATTGAAACACACACAGCAATGACACGATTGGGGTGCTGACACGTTCATTAGCACATAGGCAGATTTGACACAGCTGGAAGATGTAGCGAGGAGCTGCTGTCAAGGTCTTGGAATGCTGCAAGACTGGCACAAACTAAGGGTTGGATGCTCATCGCTGTGTCATAAGAGACCTGGCGCTGTCTCGTCTCCTTTTTTTAAAATATTTTATTTATTTTTCTCCCTCGTCGAATCGTTGCAACACACTGAGTGTCATCATTTGCATGAGTTTGACACCCCAATGTCTGGCTTCTTTGTCCTCTCTCCAACTTGTTTCCTCTCTGTCCGTCGCTCTCTCTCCCCCTCTGTTCATCTCAGCCATCTCTCTCACCCATTCTCTCGCTCTCTCTCCCTCTTTTTCTCATTCTGTGCCTCTCCTCTTTCTGCTGATGGTGGCGGTACCATCCATGCCAATTATGGCAGTCGAGCAGGTGGCTCCTTGCAGGTGGTAGAGGATTAATCCCTGTAAAGACTTCACTTCATTAGGAAATCCGTTTAATGTGGCCAGTTGATTGATAAATCTCCCGGACCTCTCTCAGAGTCCCAAGATTACTGCCAAGTTTGTCTATTATATGCTAGGTTGACCCTGATGTCAGCAACACAGAGAGGGAGGGATAGGGAGAGAAACAGAGGGAAAGTGTTTGTTGTGTCTTTCCAGCTGAAGTTAGTTTATAGGACTGTTATGCTATTTGCTGACTGGGTTGGATCATCTCAGCATTTTTTGGGAAAAGGTTGGAAAATGTGCTATTTTCTTTTTAAAGGAGTGACTGCAAATTCTTCAAATCCCTAACTGTACAACCTGAAATTTCAAGATGGTTGATGTTTAAAGTTATTATGAAATATGTGACAGGTTGAACAATACAGACTTAAAAATGCAAAACCTAATTTGAAAGCACAAGCAGTTTTCACCACCTCTGTAGTTTGGCACTACAGAGGTGTGGATGGAAGAAATAAAAAGGTTTGGCTTATTAGATTTAATGCCAGAGTACATAAGTGCTACAACTATCACAGCATTTAAGTCTGAACTGTAACAACTTGCCCTCACAGTCTCAGACCACCCACACTCTGCTAACTGAGTCAAGCTTCTGCATTTAACTCAAGTATCTTCTTAACTCACCCCTCTATAATTTTCCATCCCAGCATTATCACAATTACCCTGTGAGCCAGGAGGGGAGGGAACTCCCCCCTGCTGCTCGTGACTGTCTATGTGCCACCCGCGGGCTTGTGGTCTGGTCGGATTTGTGAAACACTGACAGACAACCCCTTCATCAAGCCTGTCAAACAAGGATGACAAATGTGTCTCCACATCCCCAAGATGCCTACAATATTTAAAGCTATGGGAGAACGGTGAAGCCGACAGAGAATAGCCCCTCCTGGCAGACGCAAAGTTCAAGCCGCGTCAGGCTGTATCATTCTCAAAGAGACTCTGAGTTGAACCTGATGGCATGTTGACTTAATGATTCTGACAGAGCATATATGGTGTCTGTCTCAGGTTTCTACAAGGCAGTGAAGTGAAGTCAAAATATATTTACTGAAATGCTCATCAACTTAAAGAGGGATTTGGTTACAATGCCGAATATCAAATATGGATGTGATTATCTTACACCTGGAATGTGCCTCATCAGAAAACACTCTTTATCTAATCCTTCCTTTAGTAAAAATGCAAAACTAATTGAAACATTTTAAAGGTACTGGAGTATTGGTAAATCTTCACATAAAAGGGAGGTACACACACACACACGCACACACACACACACACACACACAATATGCACAGTACTTTCGCTATCTCGCCATCACCAAAAAACAATAGCTTGGAGATAGGGTCTGGCTATCAGGCAATCAAACATATAGTCATTCTTCTTCCAGCTGCTACCAAGCATGTAACTATATTGCTTTGCCCAGTGCTTGGAGCCTTGTCAAAATATGACAGAAGATCGCACCTTTTTTCCCAGGGTGAGTGCTTTAATTACAGGGTTGCTTCTAGCCTTACCACATCTGTAACAATGTCAGTCCAAAGTTCACCGCTCTTTGTCGGAGACAGTTCCTTAGGAAAAAAAAAAAACATATTGTGCTGATTGTTAGGCAACAGAATATTGTAATATAGAATCTTTACATTTGAGGTTACCCCCACCCTACATCTTTTTTTTCTTTTTCTTTTTATGACAAGTCATGTCTGCCATCATTACTCATGCTCACTATCACATTTCTCTAACAGTCTCTGGCATCGGCACTTTGATATCTAATATTTTAATTGCTGCAGGGTCATACATCTTGCTGTCCTTTGCAACAATAAATGGGTTGTGAAAGAATAAGACGGCGTTTGGGATGGGATAATTTACTGCATGCAGGTTCACCCGTCAGGTCCACAGTGGGACCTAAGACACACAACATCAATCCCAACAGGTATGATTGTGTTTTCCTAATGTGAAATGATTTTAATTATTTTGTTGGGATTTAATTAAAATTGATACGGTGTATATATTATACATGCATTACATTGCTTTGCGTGTATTTTAAATTATGTATTTTCTTATTTAATATATGGCCTTGTTATGAAATACATAACTATCATTTAGTCTAGTGCAGCGATATCATTTTAATATCATCATTTCTTTTAGTCAAGTAGCCTGTGAAATTTAAGCCCATGTCAGCACAATGCACAACAGCTGTGTTTCAGTTGTCTGTGAAACTGCCAGTCGCTTTAATGAGTTTTTTGCCTTAGATTAGTTTGATATTTGAACAGTAATTGTGCATTACTTTTAGATTATGTTACTTTTTGCTCTGCCTGTTATTCCCGCCAGCAGGACCCCTATGCCTTTGTTCGTACCCAGAGCTGCAGGTGGCAGCATAGTCTTAGAGGACATAAGAGGCTAGATCCTTACAAAGATACACATACAGGCACAGACACACACCACTTAGCCCGTTGAGCTTTTCCCTATTCCCCTGAAGTACACACTTTGACCTTTGGATATTTGTTACCCAGAGAAAAGTGACATTGGGAGTCAGCCAGTGGCTTGCTGCTTAGCTTGACTGTCTCTGTTTGTAAGGGGGTGTAATAATTAGCAAGTTCTCAGCCTGTGATTTTTAATGTCCCTAATTTGGCTCAGACAGAATCCGTGTTTGTGCTACGTGATACCGCCTGCATTTCTGAAGTGTTTTCAATGAAGGGGTGCAAAGCTGAGGCAGGTTTTGATATTTTCTTACACACCGTTTTGCATTTCATTACCATTGGTGAGGGACGATGGGCTGTTTATGATTTCAAAACAGGGACAGGAGGTTGAAGTATTTTGGCTGCAGGGAAGCGTGTTTTTTTTACACTGAGTTACCAGACTTGGAGGCTTGCATCTTATTATTTGGACTATTCTTTAACCGCAGCTGTTCAATTGTGTGCGACTGGGGTGTTTACGACCTGCTTGGGAAAGGTTCTCAGGGGTTTCAGGGACAGTAGGATAGGATTGTTAATATAGATATATATATAAAAAATCTATCTGTCTTCAATGATTTGCTCTTTTTCCAGTATTTATGGAAGCATTTATTACGGAAGATTTTGATTTGTAATTATGATTTTTGAACACAAGTACAATTTCTGTTATTCAGACACAAATGAAGGAAAACACATTTTATTTTTAGAACTTAATTGGATGTTAAAAAAATCTTTAAAAAAATGATTTCAATCCTGAAAATGATACTAAGAAATACTCTTCAAAGCTGTTAA